>PITA01004878.1:0-117448 GCA_004023965.1 Spilogale gracilis | reverse complement strand
TGCAGGGGGTGGCGGGGGGGGGGGGGCAGGGGGGAGGGAATGAGCTAAACAGGTGATAAGCACCGGGTGTTGTATGCAAGCGTTGAATCACTATATTGTATACCTGACACTAGTATTACACTGTGTGTTAAATAACTGGAATTTAAATAAAAATTTAACAACAATTTTAAAAAATAGTGGTGGTAATGCCTGAAAAGGATGTTAGAAAGATTAAAAAACATCATGTCTGGCAAATAGTATGCATTTTATTATAATAAAAATAACAATAATAACAATAACAGGTAATACATATTAAGTGTTAAAAGAAATAACTTAAATAATCATGTGGGAAAAAAGCATGTTGTAGGCCTCCTTTTATTTTTTTAAAAAGTTTTTTTTTTTTTTTTTAAAGATTTTATTTATTTGACAGAGAGAAACACAGCCAGAGAGGGAACACAAGCAGCAGGAGAGAGAGAGGGAGAAGCAGGCTTCCTGCCGAGCAGAGAGCCCGATGTAGGACTCGATCCCGGGTCTCCGGGATCATGACCCGAGCAGAAGGCAGTTGCTTAACCAACTGAGCCACCCAGGACCCCAAATATATACATTATTCTAAACGTTTCCTTGAGAACATATTTAAATCTGATTTATATTTTGGTTACTTGCTTGTGTACCTATGTCCTATATTGAATTACTATCTTAGCTGGGACCGTGTCTTCCTTTTTTTCTAATTTCTCTTAATAAATCATGCTTATAAATAGGCAGTGAGAAAAGATTTGTTAAATTAACATACTAATGGAAGCTTTCTTTTGAAAAAAAAATAGCATATAGTCATTTAATGTTAATGAAAGAATTTCACTACTTTTTGCTGTAATAGGTCTACTTTTGTTTGACCTAGAGCTTTTTGTAGGTTTTAAAAAATAGAAGATATTTTTTGTTGTTATATAATAACTTGCCCTTTCTGTGTGGCAATTAGGTACATGCCAAGAAATTTGCTTATTAAGCATGCAGTTCTTAAATCATACCATGTGTAATCTTTTATGAGTGACTGATTATAATTTTATGACATTTAAAGATATTCTAACTTTATTTTCACCCTACCTTTTCTTAGCTCATCCCTTCTTTTAAATGGGAAACAAATCCATGTGGCTTATTGGAAAGAATCTGACAAGTTGTTGTTAATTGGCCTGCCTGCTAAAGAGTAAGTTGAGATCTTTTTTTTTACCTTAAAACCATTTCTAAAATACTGCTAACAAGGTCTGTGTCATTAAAATTATGACATTTTTGTCAAAACCAAATGCCTTCAAACAGTTTTACAGTTGAAAGATCTGTTGCACCGGTGCAATAGCTACCGTGTTAATTTGGTATTAAAAATACAGAAAAGGGGCACCAGGGTGGCTCAGTGGGTTAAGTGTCCAACTCCTGATTTTGGCTCAGGTTGTGATCTCAGGGTTCTGGGATCGAACCTGGTGTTGTGCTTTACGCTGAGCATGGAACCTGCTTGAGATTCTATCTGTCTCCCTCTGTCCTTCCCCCCACTTGCTCTCTCTCTCCCTTTCTCTCTCAAAATAAATAAACAATTACTTAATTTAAAAAAATAACAACAAAAAAACAGAAAAGTGCTGGGAACAATTTGTAAGGGCAGGGCTTTCAGTACACTTTCTTCTGAGATGTGGCCAGGACGTAGCTGAGAGACAGCCTTCTCTACTTAAACTTTTGACAAGATTGTGGTTTGGATTTTATGTGTTTGCAGTTTTTTACTGTTGGAGATTTTGGAGAATTCAAAGTCAAGCAGAAAGATGTTTGACCCTGATGTTGAGCACCTTTGACAAAATAGAGTTGACCCTTGGACAACATGGGTTCAAATTGCATTGATCCACTTACACGTGGGTTTTTTCAGTAACTATATTGGAAAATTTTTTGGAGATTTGTGACAATATGCAAAAACTTGCAGATGAACTGTGTAGCCTAGAAATATTGAAAAAAATTGAGAGAAAGATATCATGAATGCATAAAATACATGTAGATACTAATCTTTTTTTCATTACTACCATAAAATATACACAAGTCTCTAATTAAAAGTTAAAATTTATCAAAACTCATACAAACACTTGGATGGAGCAATTCACAGTTGAGAGAGAGGTGAACAAATGTAAAGATGCAATATTAAATCGTAACTACATAAAATTTGTATACTATAGTGCACTATGCACTATAGTATACAAATTTTATGTAGTTACGATAGTGCATACTGTAATAAAATTTCATAGCCACCTCCTATGGCTGTTGCAGTGAGCTTGCATTACGATCATCTTCTTCAAACTCCCTATGACACTAATCATCTCTCTGTGACAGTTTTTCTTTCCAGTAAATTGTATATTTTAGTAAAAATTGATTTCTTACAGTTTTTGCATATTTTTCATTGCATTTAGTACAATACTGTAAACCTTGAATAACACCGGGTGACCCATATGAAGTGCTACCAGTAATGCTGGAAGTGATCCCAAGAAGCAGAGAAAAGTTATGACATTACAAGAAAAAGTTGAATTCCTTGATATGTACTGTACATTAAGGTCTGCAGCTGCTGTTGCCTGCCATTTCAAGATAAACAAATTCAGTGTACAGGCCACTGTTAAAAAGAAAAGGAAATTCATGGAGTTATCACCACAGTTATGCTGCACTTTCTGTGAAATATCTTTTTATCATGTATTGAAAATCCAGCTTTATTTCAGGTGTAGGATTTTTGTAAGAAAGGCATACCTATAGACTCTAATATGATTAGAGAAAAAGCAGTCATTATATGACAACTTAAGGCAAAAAGAAGATGGATCTGAAGCGGGAGAATTTAATGCCAGCAAAAGGTGGCTTGACAATTTTACAAGAAGGTTTTAGCTGAAAAAAATGTCAAGATAACAGGGAAAGCAGATTCTGCTAAGAGACAGCAGATGAGTTCCCAGATGCCATTAAGAAAATCAGCGAAGAGAAAGGATATCTGCCATAAGGTTTTTTTTTTTTTTTTTTTTTTTTTTTTTTTTTTTTTTTTTTTTTTTTTTTTTTTTTTGGGTTATTTTTTTTTTTTTTTTTTTTTTTTTTTAAAGATTTTATTTATTTGACAGAGAGAAACACAGCCAGAGAGGGAACACAAGCAGGGGGAGTGAGAGAGGGAGAAGCAGGCTTCCCGCCGAGCAGGGAGCCCGATGTGGGACTCGATCCCGGAACTCCGGGATCATGACCTGAGCCGAAGGCAGTTGCTCAACCAACTGAGCCACCCAGGCGCCCCGTCATAAGGTTTTTAATACAGACAGAATTGCCCTATTTTGGGGGGAAAAATGTTGCATAGGATATTAGTAAAGAAGAAAGTGAGCACCAAGATTTAAGGCAGGAAAGAATAGGCTAACTCTACAGTAGTCTTGTGCCAACGTATTCAGGTTTTATGATTAAGACTGCCCTTATTTATAAAGCTCTTTAACCCCAAACCTTGAAGGAAAAGGATATACCAGATAATACCAGCTTCCAGTCTTTTGATTGTACAAGAAGGCTTGGACATTGAAAACCCTTTTTCTGGATTGGTTCCATTGATGCTTTGTCCCGAAAGTCAGAAACTACTTTACCTTTGAAAGTTCTTTTGATATTGGACAGTGCCCCTGACCACCCAGAATCCTATGAGTTCAACACTGAAGATGTCAATCTAATTGCCCCCAAACACAACAATCTCTAACTCAGTCTCTAGGGCTTGTTACATATGGTACACACTATGGAAAGGATTGTCCGTGCTGTAGAAGAGAACCCCAATAGAACATCATGAAAGTCTGGAAGGATTACACCATGAGGATATCCTTGTTGTTATAGAAAAGGCCATGAAAGCCATCAAGCCTGAAACAATAAATTTCTTATGGAGAAAATAGTGTCCAGATGTTATGCATGACTTCACAGGATTTGTTACAGAGCCAATCAAGGAAATCATGAAAGAGGCAATCAAGGAAATCATGCCAAATCATGGATATGGCAACAACGTGGCAAGACAGTGAAGGGGAAGGGTTTCAAGATAGAGATCTTGGCGAAATTCAAGAACTAATAGATACCATATCAGAGGGATGAACAGAAGATGACTTGATGAAAATGAATACTTCTGAACCAGTGCTAAATAATGAGGAAGAAGACCTAGAAGAAGCAATGCCAGAAAACAAATTGATTCTAGATAATCTGGCAGAATGGTTCTGATTATTCAGGACTGCTTTTGACTTCTTTTACAACATGGACCCTTCTATGGTAACAGGCACTGATAATAAAGCAAACGGTGGAAGAAAGTTTCATACCATATAAGAATGTTTTAAGCAAGATGGAAATGCAGGAAATTACCATATATTTCTGTAAAGTTACACTGGGTGTGCCTGCCTCTCTTCCTCCTCAGCCTGCTCAACATAAAGATGATGGGGGTGAAGATCATTATGATGACCCATTCCCACTGAAAGAATAGTAAATAATCATCATGCCATATAGCTAATAAACTTATCTGTTGTGTATGTGTGTTTCTTCATGTGAAAATCTGATAATTGTAGAGCAATTGCTGTGTTGTCATCATCATCGTCTAAGTATTGATTGTGTAGAACACCATGTGGAAGACTTGTGTAGAAGGGGGTAGTCTGTCTTACCTAGACATAAGGCAATTGATATGTAATATAAAACTAATAATGTGTTAGTTTTATGTTTTATAACTTGCTTTCAAAAAATTATATTGCCATACAATATGACTCTCCTTCCCGTAATGGAGGAAAACTGCATTTCAGTCTACCATCACAGGTAAGTGATTTAAAAAAAAAGTAAGAGTGTTTCCAATACTGTATTTTTTTAAAAAGATTTTATTTATTTATTTGACAGAGAGAAACATGGCTAGAGAGGGAACATAAGCAGGGGGAGTGTGAGAGGGAGAAGCAGGCTTCCACCGCCAGGGAGCCCAAGGCTAGGCTCGATCCCGGAACTCCCAAATTGTGACCTGAGCCAAAGGCAGACGCTTAATGACTGAGTCACCCAGATGCCCCCCAATACTGTATTATAAATATAATATGGCATGCCCTGAAAATGTTTTAATGCTTCATTCTCTACTGTATGGGTTAGGCTACCATGAAGCAATACTGTCAATTATATTAGGCAACCATAAAGCAATCATATTGCTGCTTCTTCGTTATGAATGCATGAATTGTCTGTAAATAAATATGAGTTTCTTTGTTTTATTGTTACTTACATTTTTTTTCAGTGTTCCAAGATTCATTGCTCATTCCCCACACCCAGTGCTCCATGCAGTAGGTTCCCTCAGTACCCACCACCAAGCTCTCCCATTCCCCACCCCCTTCCCTCCAAGTCCCTCAGTTTGTTTATGTCCAAAGCCTCTGTTGTTTTGTTTCTCTCCCTGAATTACCCTACTTCCCATTTACTTTCCTTCTCCTACTGTCTTTTATATTACCCCTTATGCACTGCATGTAAGTGAAACCATGTGATACTTGACTTTCTCTACTTGGCTTATTTCACTCAGCATAATCTCTTCCAATCCAGTCCATGTTGCTACAAAAGTTGTATATTCATCCTTTCTGATGGAGGTGTAGTATTCCATTGTATATATTTACCACATCTTCTTTATCCATTCGTTTGTTGATGGGCACCTTGGCTCTTTCCACAGTTTGGCGATTGTGGCCATATTGCTGCGATGAACATCGGGGTACATATGGCCCTTCTTTTCACTACATCTGTATCTTTGGGGTAAATGCCCAGTAGTGCAATTGCAGGGTCATAGGGTAGCTCTATTTTCAATTTTTTTAGGAATCTCCACACTGTTTTCCAAAGCGGCTGCACCAGCTTGCATTCCCACCAACAGTGTAAGAGGGTTCCCCTTTCTCCGCAGCCTCTCCAACACTTGTTGTTTTCTGACTTGTTAATTTTGGCCATTCTGACTGGTGTAAGGTGGTATCTCAGTGTGGTTTTGATTTGACTTTCCCTGATAGCTAGTGACGATGAACATTTTTTCATGTGTCTGTTAGCCGTTTGTATATCTTCTATGCATAAGTGCCTCTTCATGTCTCTTGCCCATTTTTTGATATGTTCATCTTCTTTCTGGGTGTTGAGTTTGAGTAGTTCTTTATAGATCTTGGATACCAGCCCTTTGTCTGTAGTGTCATTTGCAAATATCTTCTCCCATTCTGTGGGTTGCCTCTTTGTTTTGTTGACTGTTTCCTTTGCTGTACAGAAGCTTTTTATTTTGATGAAGTCCCAGAAGTTCATTTTTGCTTTTGTCTCTTTTGCCTTTAAGACGTGTCTTGAAAGAAGTTGCTGTGGCCAATGTCAAAGAGGTTACTGCCTATGTTCTTTTCCAGGATTTTGATGGATTCCTGCCTCACGTTGAGGTCTTTCATCCATTTTGAGTTTGCCTTTGTGTGTGGTGTAAGAGAATGGCCTAGTTTCATTCTTCTATATGTAGCTGTCCAATTTTCCCAGCACCATTTATTGAAGAGACTGTCTTTTGTCCACTGGATATTTTTTCCTGCTTTGTCAAAGATGATTTGACCATAGATTTGTGGGTCCATATCTGGACTCTCTACTCTGTTCCATTGATCGATTTCTCTGTTTTTGTGCCAGTACCATGCTGTCTTGGTAATCACAGCTTTGCTTTTCTTCTTCAGCAATTCCTTAGCGATTCGGGGTCTTTTTTGGTTCCATATAAATTTTAGATTTGTTTGTTCCAACGCTTTGAAGAATGTTGGTGCAATTTTGATAGGAATGGCATTGAAAGTATAGATTGCCCTGGGCAGTATAGACATTTTGACAATGTTTATTCTTCCGATCCATGAGCATGGAATGGCCTTCCATCTTTTTGTGTCTTCTTCAGTTTCTTTCATGAGTCTTCTGTAGTTCCTCGAGTACAGATCCTTGACTTCTTTGGTTAGGTTTATTCTAAGTTTCTTATGGTTTTGGTGCTATAGTAAATGGAATCAATTCCTTGATTTCCCTTTCTATTTTTTCATTGTTAGTGTATAAGAATGCTACTGATTTATCTGCATTGATTTTGTATCCTGCCACATTACCGAATTGTTGTATGAGTTCTAGTAGTTTGGGGGTAGACTCTTTTGGGTTTTCCACATAGAGTATCATGTCACCTGCAAAGAGAGAGAGTTTGACTTCTTCTTTGCCAAGCTGGATACCTTTTATTTCTTTCTGTTGTCTGATTGCTGTTGCTAGGACTTCTAACACTATGTTGAACAGTAGTGGTGACAGTGGGCATCCTTGTCTTGTTCCTGATCTCAGAGGAAAGGCTGTCAGTTTTTCCCCATTGAGAATGATATTCGCTGTGGTTTTTTTGTAGATAGATTTTATGACATTGAGGAATGTTCCCTCCATTCCTATACTTTGAAGAGTTTTGATCAGGAACGAATGTTGTATTTTGTCAGATGCCTTTTCTGCATCCATTGAGAGTACCATATGGTTCTTCTCTCTTCTCTTATTGATTTGTTCTATCATGTTGATTGATTTGCGAGTGTTGAAACACCCTTGCTTTCCTAGGATAAATCCCACCTGGCCATGGTGGATAATCTTTTTAATGTATTGTTGGATCCTGTTAGCAAGGATCTTGTTGAGAATCTTGGCATCCATATTCATCAGCGATATTGGTCTGAAGTTCTCCTTTTTGATGGGGTCTTTGTCTCGTTTGGAGATTAGAGTAATGCTAGCTTCATAGAAAGAGTCTGGAAGTTTTCCTTCTGTTTCTATTTTTTGAAAGAGCTTAAGGAGAATAGGTGTTATTTCTTCTTTGACTGTTTGGTAGAATTCCCCAGGGAATCCATTTGGTCCTGGACTCTTGTTTTTGGGGAGATTTTTGATCACTGCTTCAGTCTCATTACTAGGTCTATTCAAATTGTCAATGTCTTCCTGTTTCAGTCTTGCAAGTTTATAGGTTTCTAGGAATGTATCCATCTCTTCTAGGTTGTTAAACTTATTGGCATATAATTATTGATAGTAATTTCTGATGATTGTTTCTATTTCCTTGGTGTTAGTCGTGATCTCTCCCCTTTCATTCATAATTTTATTAATTTGTGTCTTCTCCCTTTTCTTTTGGATTAGTTTGGCCAGTGGTTTATTGATCTTATTGATTCTTTCAAAGGACCAGCTTCTAGGGACGCCTGGGTGGCTCAGTTGGTTAAGTGACTGCCTTCAGCTCAGGTCATGATCCCGGAGACCCGGGATCGAGTCCCATATCGGGCTCCCTGCTTGGCGGGAAGCCTGCTTCTCCCTCTCTCACTCCCCCTGCTTGTGTTCCCTCTCTCGCTGTGTTTCTTCCTGTCAAATAAATAAAATCTTAAAAAAAAAAAGGACCAGCTTCTAGTTTCGTTGATGTGTCCTACTGTATCTCTAGTTTCTGATTCATTCATCTCTTCTCTAATCCTAATTATTTCTCGTCTTGTGTGAGGTGTTGGTTTAATTTGTTGTTGATTTTCCAGTTCTTTAAGGTGTAATGAGAGTTGATGTATTTGGGATTTTTCAGTTTTTTTGAGTGAGGCTTGGATGGCTATGTATTTCCCCCTTAGGACTGCCTTTGTTGTATCCCATAGGTTTTGGATCAATGTATCTTCATTCTCATTGGTTTCCATGAAGTATTTAATTTCTTTGATTTCCTGGTTGATCCACAGGTTCTTGAGCAGGATCGTCTTTAGCTTCCAAGTGTTTGATTTTCTTCTGAACTTTTTATGGTGGTTGAGTTCCAGTTTCATGGCATTGTGGTCAGAGAATATGCAGGGAATAATTTCAATCTTCTGGTATCGGTTGAGCCCTGATTTGTAACCTAGTATGTGATCTATTCTGGAGAAAGTTCCCTGTGCACTCGAGAAGAATGAGTATTCTGCTGTTTTAGGGTGGAATGTTCTGAATATATCTATGAGATCCATCTGGTCCAATGTGTCATTCAGGGCTCTTGTTTCTTTGTTGATTTTCTGTTTAGATGATCTGTCCATTGCTGAGAGTGGTGTGTTAAGATCTCCGACAATTTATGTATTCATATCAATATGATTTTTTATTTTGCTTAACAGTTGGCTTATGTAGTTGGCTGCTCCCATGTTGGGGGCATATATGAATTTCTTTTTAGCATTATCTTTTCATTTTGGATGTTTAGTGTTGGTAACATGTGTAACATCTATAGTGTTTTGTATTGTATAAGACACTATTGACAGAGGTACTAACAAATAGATGATTCATCTTGTTAACAGATGATACAAACAGTATCAATTTTTCTTGTGATTTTCTTAATAACATTTTCTTTCCTCTAGTTTACTGTATTGTAAGAATACTGTATATAATACATATCACACACAAACTATGTGTTAAACAACTATTTATGTTATCAGTAAGGCTTTTAGTCAACAGTAGACTATTAGTATTTATGTTTTGGAGGAGTTAAAAAGTTGTACTTGGATTTTCAACTGTTTAAGGGTCAACTGTAATGAATATTTAACTTTAAAGTGATGTCTCTGATGATATGTCTTTATTATTGTTTTCTCCGTAACTTTTTGCAAATATTTTGAAATATATCTTAGTTTATAGTTGGAGGTAAGAGCTGGGTTGACATTTATAATGAGCAGACCATGAACCCAGGGACTGCATTAGGTACTTTACATTCATGAACCTCATTTAATCTTCAAAATCAGCTCCTGATGTACTTCGTGATCTCTCACCTGTTTTATAAATGAGGAAAGTAAAACCAAGAGAAGATTAAATAACTTGCCAAAGGTCACATACCTGGCAAGAAGCAGAATTGCAAATTGAAGGAGCGTCTTTCTAAATTCTTTCTACTACATTGCTTCCCTGATGTCATTAGACAGTAAAAGCTACGGGGAAATGGGATAGGAATATGGAGAACTGCCCCAAAGAGAGGGATTTAACTACTGTTAGATGAATCTTCAGTCCCTCTTCAGTGATTTTTTTTTTTAAACTTGTAATTTGGACTCTTTCCTTCTTTAAAAAGATTGGACAACTTCTGTTAAACTATAAACGCATTCTAGTTTAACTTTTTGGTCCATAGAATCATACATTGTCTACCAAATAGTAATCAAATATCAAAAGAAATACTGTAGTATGTGAATGACACAACGTTAGAGAGTACCAGTTTAGGTAACTTTTTCTTTTGGTGTTGTATTAAGTTTCCCAAGGAAGAAAAAAGTATTATAAAAATGCATTATAAGCCTCCAGCTTACCTCATGATCCCAGATTCCTGAGATTGAGCCCCGCATTGGGCTCCCTGCTCAGTGAAGAGCCTGCTTCTTCTCCCTTTCCCACTCCCCCCTGCTTGTGTTCTCTCTCTCTCAAATAAATAAAATCTTTTTTTTTAAAGATCTTTTGTTTGTTGTATTTATTTGACAGAGAGAAATACAGCTAGAGAGGGAACATAAGCAGGGGGAGTGAGAGAGGAAGAAGCAGGCTTCCTGCCAAGCAGGGAGCCCAATGTGGGACTCAATCCTGGGACTCTGGGATCGTGACCTGAACTGAAAGCAGATGCTTAACGACAGAGCCACCCAGGCGCCCCTAAATTTAAAAATCATTAAACACACACACACACACACACAACTTTATATGGAATACTATGCAGCCAACAAAAAGAATGAAATCCTGCCATTTGCAACAACATGGATGGAATTAGAGGGTATTATGCGGAGCGAAATAAGTAAATCAGAGAAAGAATTACCACATAATCTCTCTGATATGAGGAATTTGAGAAGCAGGGTGGGGGTCATGGGGGGTAGAGAGAGAAAAAAATGAAACAAGATGGGACCAGGGAGAGAGACAAACCATAAAAGACTCTTAATCTCAGGAAACAAACTGAGGGTTGCTGGGGCGTGGTGGGAGAGATAGGGTGGCTGGGTTATGGAAAAAGTAAAAATTAATAAAAATTTAAAAATACATTATACAGCCAATCTGAACACAAATCTGACCATTTTCTATTATTGATAATTTTGTTAACCATATTTCTTTCATTATATAGCAGTGCATTAGTTATCTATTCTTGGATACCAAATTATGCAAACGTTGGGGACTTAAAATAGTAGACATTTATTATCTGATAGGTGTTTTTGTGAGTCAGGAATTCATGAGCAACTTAGCTGGGTGATTCTGGCTCTGGATCTGTCTTAATGTTGCAGTCAAAATGTTGGCCAAGGGTACAGTTATCTGAAGGCTGAACTGAAGCTAGAGCATCTGTTTCCAAGATGATTTATGCACATGGCCATTGTCAAGAGGCAGTCATTCCTTGCCACATGAATCTCTTCACAGAGCTGCTTGAATGTCCTTACAACACATCAGCTGACTTCCCCCAAAGCAAGTGTTAGAGTAATAGGTTTCTTCAAAATAGAGAAAACGAGGAAGCTGACTTAGTTTTAGAAATGATATGGTCATTTCCACCATATATTATTTGTTAGAAGTGAGTTAACTAAGTCCAGCCAATACTCAGGTGAGGGAAATTAAGCTCTGCCTCTTGAAAGGAAGAGTGCTGAACAATTTGTGGACATGTTTTTATACCACAAACAGGAACTCCAAAGAAGGCTGCAATGAAAACTAACAAAACAATTGTGCTTTAAAGGTGTCTAATTTTGAACAGAAAGAGATATATCATGAATGTGTTTAAATTTTTTTTTAATTTTATTATTTCTGCTGTTATCTTTATTATTTTTTTCCTTCTATTGACTTTAGGGTTTGTTCTTTTTTCTAGCTTTTTTGGGGGTAAGGTTCGATTGTTTATTTGATACTTTTTTTAATTTATTGAGGTAGGCATTTATTGCTATAAACTTCCCTCTTAGAACAGCTTTTGCTGCGTCACCAAGATTTTTGACCATTGTGGGGTCTTTTTTTTTTTTTTTTTTTTAAAGATTTTATTTATTTGACCGAGAGAAACAGCCAGAGAGGGAACACAAGCAAGGGGAGTGAGAGAGGGAGAAGCAGGCTTCCCGCCAAGCAGGGAACCTGATGTGGGACTCGATCCCGGGTCTCCGGGATCATGACCTGAGCCGAAGGCAGTCGCTAAACCAACTGAGCCACCCAGGTGCCCCAGGACCATTATGTTTTTATTTTCATTTGTGTCCTAAGTTTCCTGTGTGGTTCAAAATGTTTAACATGAGGGATAATGGTACTGTGACATACACTACATGGTGTCTCTCTTTAACCAGCTGATTTGTATTTTTCTGTCTAAAAAGAGACTCTGATGAAACCTGCTAGGGAGCTGCCTTAGGCCAGTGGATTGGCTTATGAAAAATTGGGCTGTGGGCGCCTGGGTGGCTCAGTGGGTTAAAGCCTCTGCTTTCAGCTCAGGTTATGATCTCAGAGTCTTGGGATCGAGGCCCACATCGGGCTCTCTGCTCAGTGGGGAGCCTGCTTCCTCTTCTCTCTGCCTACTTGTGATTTCTCTCTCTCTGTCAAATAAATAAATAAAATCTTTAAAAAAAAAAAAAAGAAAGAAAAAGAAAAAGAAAAATTGAGCTGTTTGGGGGCACCTGGATGGCTTAGATGGTTAAGAGTCTGCCTTCTGCTCAGGTCATGATCTCCAGGTCCTAGGATCCAGCCCCCATGTCAGGCTCCCTGCTCAGTGGGGAGTCCGCTTATCCCTCTCTATCTCTGCCTTTCCCCACTTGTGCTCTCTTTGCCTCTTGAATGAATAAATAAAATCTTTTAAAAAGGGGGGGTGTTGCCTGGGTGGCTCAGTTGGTTGGGCGACTGCCTTCGGCTCAGGTCATGATCTCAGAGACCCAAGATCGAGCCCCACATCGGGCTCCCTGCTCGGCAGAAGGCCTGTTTCTCCCTCTCTCATTCCCCCTGCTGTGTTCCCTCTCTGGCTGTGTTTCTGTCAAATAAATAAATAAAATCTTTTAAAAAAGAAAAAAAAAAGGAAGAAAAGGAAAGAAAAGAAAAATTGAGTTGTTTTGAAAGTATGGGTTTATAAGAATTGGAGAAAACCTATTGTAAATTACTTTAGGATGTAATGGCAGGGTAAAACATTTGTCTTTCAACTTTTATAGTAGCCCAAAAGGTAGAAGAAAGAAAACAGATAATGCCATGGTATGCCAAAGATAGTATAGACGGATTAGGGAAAGGAAGACGCAGCTAAGGAACTGAGCAGAGGCTACTCAGCCACTTTCTGATGCTATCAGTCAAATTAATTATGCAGATAAAGACAGTTTCCAGAAGGGGTTTCACTCTAAAGCCAAAAAAAAAAAAAAGAGTTGTCACAGCTGAGCCCTGGGTCAAGCTTGTGCTGCATAGGGGTGCTCTAGCCAATTTCTCAATCTATATTACTGGGTGGTGGAGGTAAAGGGTGTCCCTGAATATTAGTCATTCCTATTCTGGAGAACTTACTTGATAAATTGGAATGAATTTGAAGATCCCCTTTATTTCATCTGTACACGATTATTTTCCTCATTCCATCTTGTTTCACATAACCGGGAAAGATAAGAATTATTATTCTAATTTGTTCAAACTGAGAAATAGAGTATTGACATGTACAAGCACCTGCTCATTTTCAGTTAACAGGTCTTTGTGCCTCCAATGCTGTGCATATGGTTTGTAATTGAAGTGGCACCTCTGCGATTTTTCTCTCATTTGTCTTAATACCACAACCTGTGCATCTCCTTGTTTGCCACTATTCCTTTTACAAGCAAAATGAGAAAAGTGCTACTCCCACAGAAAATCGGGTGCTGTGTATAATCCAGGAACATGTGTTTCCCGAAGGGAGATCATCTTCCTGTGATGGATGCAGTGAATAGTGGGAACCCAATCAGGATGTCCTTGTGAGCTAGTAGAGAGAATAACTTCAGAGCTGAGAAGATGGATGCCCATGGGCAGGTTCTACTGCTTTTGTGTCCTTGCCCAAGTTACTTAATTTCTTGGACCCTAGTTTACCCATCATATAATAGGATAAGAAGACCTACTTTGTAGTATTTTTATCAGGCTTCAGTGAAATGTTAAATCCATTTCTTTCTTCTATGTTCTTTCTGTCTTTCCTTTAAGGGGTGTCTTTTGTCACAGGAGTTGGAGGTTCACTTGAGATCTGGGTAATGCTGGCAAGTGTCAAGAATTTAGCATTTTTTTCCTATGGGCCCAGATCCCAACTTACTTTATATGCATTAATTTTATGTAAATCTCAAAATGAACCGAGAAGGGCTTATTGATTATTGCCCCACTTTACACATGAGGAAACTAAACCCTAAAAAGGCTTAAATAATTTCTCTATTGGTGGTGATATCAAAGTCCCTACTAGACCCATGCTAGAATTTCAGACCTCGATATAAGAGTCTTTCATTGCTTATGCAGTAAACAACCAGCTATAATACTAGCATTTTTGTTAAACAGACTTTTCACATTCTTTACATATAAAATGTAAAGATATTCTGCTTCTTTTAGATATGTATCATTTGGTTATGTTATAAATGCATTTTTGCTTTTTTTTAGAGTTCCTCTTCCTCAGCTAAGGAATATGATAGAAGATGTTGCCCAAACCTTAAAGTTTATGTATGGTTCTTTAGATAGGTAAGTACTTCTGTGAATTGAATGTCAAGTTTTTGTTTATTTGTTTTTAAAAAAAAAAACTTTTGGTCACAGAGAATAAACTGATGGTTACCAGAGGGGAGGTAGATGAGGGGATGGGAGAAATAAGTGATGGGGATCAAGGAGTGCACTTGACATGATGAGCACTGGGTGATGTATGGAATTGTTGAATCACTGTATTGTACACCTGAAACTAACATCCCACTGTATGCTAACTTCTAATACTGGAATTAGAAGTTAATAAAAAAATTAAAAATGATGATGATATCAATGCTCATAAAATAGAATCTCGAGTTTTAAGTGTACGATTCTAAATCCCTTTTGTACTTAATACTTTTCCTTGGTTGGCAAGTTAGTTATTTGCTTTTTTTCTTCTTCTTCTAATTTTTTTTATCCTTTATTACTGACTTTATTTTATAGTTCTAGGCAGTTTTTCACTTGATCCATTGTTCTTCTTTTTGGTCTGATGTTAGTTTAGAGAAATAATGTAAAACAATGATGAAACCACAGTTATATTCTGATTTGATATATTTCTGTAGTAGCAAATGTAAGAGCATTTCAAAGCAGATACAGAAAAAAGAAGATTTTAAATAAGTTGTGTTTTTCTCTGATTTTATCAGAGTATTGTCAAATTTACTATCCTAAAATTTGATTCTTCTTACTTAAAAAAAATTAGTAAAAAAATACACTATTAAAATGAATAAATGACAGTGAAAAATATATTGATTAGTTACATGTGTATCATTTCATCTATTTTCTATACAATATGAATACAGTGTACATACTCTTTTTTTAATATACATGGGCTCATATTATGCATATTTTCCTTCTTCTTGCTTTTTTTAACCTTATAGTAAAATATAATGCATCTTTCTTGATCTGAAGGAGGCAATTTGAGGTAACGTCAACATTTGAACCCATAAAATTATGGATGAAAAATAGATTTTTCTGTTTGTGGGATTTTTCTAAGTCCCAGTAGTTCAGAGAGCTAAAATGATACCTTTGCTGTCAAAGCCTTAAGAGTATATCAATAAAAATCCAAAAACAGTTTATACATTTTTCCAAACCATAGTGGTGTCAGCTCTGTTTATCTATTATGGACTTAGTTGTCACTGTTCTCACAGCAGCCTTTAAAGAATTTTCTGTGACTGTGCCATCAGTATTGTCTAGTTTGTCGAGTTCTCCAAGAGCCTCTGAAGAGACACATCCCTCTCAAACCTAATTACTAATTAGCATTTTCCAAATGTGTGAACTACAAAAGGCCAGGCAACCACAAACTGCTTTTACCTTCTGTTAAATAAGGAAATTTTTAACCAATGAAGAGTAAGGATATGGATGCGGGGCTCGATCCCAGGACTCCAGGATATGACCTGAGCCGAAGGCAGTTGCTTAACCAACTGAGCCACCCAGGCTCCCCTCCATTGAGTTCTTAAGACCGAGAAACAGTATGGATCCAAGATGTTGTTAGTAGCTATTTTGTAGCAATTTTTAATAAAAATTACGAAAGATATTTTCTAATTATGAAAGATATTAAAGACACATTGTGAAAAATTAGGATAAGAATAAAAAGTCCAAAGACTAAATTTTTTTTAAAGTTGTAAGCTGCTTAGTTCTGTGTGAGGCACGGAAAATTGTTTATATGTTCACAAAATTTAGTGTTTTGATCAAAGATATGTTTCCTTCACTATTCCCAGCCAAAGTATCAGCAAATTCTGAACAGTCTGTCTCTAAAACATATCTCAAGTCCATTCATTTCTTTACATCTTCACTGTTACCCTGCCCAGCCACCAGCAGATCTCACTACTACAACAATGTAACTGGTTTCCTTGCCACTTTAATAAATTTTCAAATTTCCAATTTTTACCTTATAATCTGGATCCTACACACTTTCTGATTTCAGGTCTCACACCACACCCACCCTTCTGTGCTCGTCTGTGGGTACCCTGGCCAAGCTTGTTGGCTTTTGTGCTTTTTCCTCTCACTGGATCTTCCTGAGGTTGGGCTCTCAGCTTAAATGCCCCTTCTCAAATACTCTTTCCCCAGCTTTTGATCTAGATTAGTCAACCTGTCACATCACCCATTCACATGATCCTATTCTCTATATGACCCTTTGTACAAGTTCATGTTTTTACTGTTGGTTCAATTGTTGTGTTTCTCCATTAAAATGTGAGGTCCACTGAAGCAGAGACCTTGTCTTTTGTCTTGATATTTTTACTACTGTACCTCTAGGAGTGAGAATAGTGCCTAGAACATAGTTGGCACTCAAGCTGTTTGTTGAATGAATCCATGAATATTACTCTGATGTATTAATGGTATATATACTAGTTGTCGTGTTATCCGGTGGGCTATTCCACTGAATGGTTGCAGGCAGTGCTCTATTATTTTTACATGGCTAAAACCAAATGTTTAGTCTGTCTCCCCTTCCTCTCTCTCTCTCTCTAAGTTCTTTGTGTTGCCTTCATTAGTGAAGAGGGGAAAATTACTTAGGCTTATTATGTGCTTTCTGTATTCAATAAGTAATAAGCATATAAGTACTTATTATGTACTAGGTACTTCACATGTGAGTCAGGTTGTATTATCCCCATTTTTAGAGCTGGAAACAAAAGTTCAGAGGAAGGTTAGATAATTTTCCTGAGATATCTTCCTAGTAAAAGCAATGAAAAGACTCAAAGTCAGGTATGTTCTATTACAAAGCTCAAAATCTCTTTATTATTCCATCTTGCCTAAAAGATATTGGGAGTTTAAATGGTTAAGAGATAAGGTAAAAGTAACTTATTTTTTTTCCCCCCACAAAAAGGGTACTTCAGCTCATTCTGTGGTAGATAGACCATTTGTGTTAGCCCTGTGGTGCTCCCAAAATACCATCTACCCAGTACATTTGAAAGTAGGTTTTGGGGTAAAAATTATTGACAGGATGAACTTCTTAACACATTCCATTGTAACATTATAACAGTAATTCTTCATAAGGAAGAGGAGTAAGGTAGACAGCCTATGTAGTTGGGAAAGATCCAGTCTCCTTAGGAGCATACAAAAGATAACGACCATTTCACATTTGTTCTGACTTACAGCTCTTGTTTCTTCAGTGCCTTTTGCCAGGTTGAGAATGTTCCTCGTTTGGATCATTTTTTCAACTTGTTCTTTCAAAGAGCACTTCAGCCTGCTAAACTACATTCTGGTGCCAGTCCGAGTGCACAACAATATGATGCTTCCAGTGCAGTACTTCTAGATGGTCTCCCTGGAGTTCGATGGCTCACGCTTCCACAGGAAATCAAGGTAATCTCGGATGTCATAAATAAAAACCAGAACCAGTTGCCTTGTAATTTTTTTATTTTCTCTCTTTTTTAGACTTTTTGTTATTTTCAGGATTGTGGGTAAAAGTTAAAAGAAGCCATTGGTTAATGAAGTGGGAGATCTAGTACAGTCAATTTAGAGAATATTTCTTTTTAAATAGAAATTAGCTCTTTCAACTTACTTTACCATTTAAGTGTTTTCCAAACTTAGGATACTTTTCAGAAATCATAATTATGTGGTGTGTCTTGCTTTTATCTGTTTGTTCAGATGTTCTTTTTTTAATGTCATTTTTCCTAAGGTACTCTGGAATAATTGAAGAGAAAAGGTACTTTGCTTGTGGTCTTAAAGAATGTGAAAAAACAATTATAGTAACTTTGTACATTAGCTTCTAGGTTTCAGTAGTGGGAATAACAACCTGTAGACATTAACATTTGTGAGATCAAAATTCACAAGTGGGTAATTTTCTTTTTGTCCCTTAGTTTCTCACAAGAGAAACCATAGTACCAAAAAAGAATACATGAGATATTTTCTAGATGCAGAAAAATGTAGGTCACAAATGAGTAATAAGTCATAGTGTGTGAAAAGTATTGAAAGGCATGACTAATGTTTGCAAAGCTTTAGTCATCTCAGTAAGACACAGTTTGTGAAACAGTCCTACAGAGAATACCTTGGACTTTAAAAGAAAAAAGAAAAGGAAAAAAAAGGATTTTTTTCCACAAATCCCATATGTGCTACAAGCTTTAATTGCCAATAGTTTTCAATTTACATATATGTGTTACAGATTAAACTACAGACTAAATTTATTCTGTTTCTAAATTTTGAAGTGTTTCATGAAGGAACAAATAGATGAAAGAGTTCAAGCAATTTCCATAGAAACAAAAGCTAAATCCTAAGTAAGATTTTTCTAATAACTCTGTAGGGAAGCTAAACTGTGCCAGAGGCCAGGGGAACACTTGCCTTCATGTTAATCCATAAATAAAGATTTAGTCCTTTTATATAGAATGTAGGAAAGACACTGGGAAGAATGTTGATATTTTCAAAGAATATAACTGTTCAGAAATATACAGGAAATAGAGGGGAGAAAAAAAAAAAAACCTTGAAATAGATTGAGTACATTAAGATTGATTATTTTCCTCTAAAGAATTTTAATAGGTTCAAAGTTTTTCTAACTCAAAACTGGAAATTATTTTGCATTGAATACAGAGTGAAGCTCATTTTGCAATAATTGAGATTTAATTGAAAAATGACTGTATGTTAAATAATTTTTTTCTGTAATTCCAAAGCTTAAAAGCAACATGTTCTATTTTAGGATATTTCTTAAATATCACAAAGGCAAAAGATACTTACTCAATTATTCAACTAATTATTAAGCACTTTTATGAGGTCATTACTAAACAACTAATATGAATTAAATGGTTTGTGTTACTTTTTTCTTCTCATATAGATGGAACTAGACACAGCATTGAGTGACTTGGAGGCTGCAGATTTTGCAGAACTGGTGAGAAAACCAATGGATTTTAAGAAAGGCTCAATGTTGATTTTGTATTTTATAACTCAGCCATTATTCTAAATATTTTTCATGTGGACATGTAATAATCCTGAAGTATGTAGCACTAGGTCTCTATTTTGACACAGACAGAATCTATTTTGCTTGCCTTAAAATTTTTTTACTCAGTTAAAAATATTTATTATATAATATATACATAATGATTAATTACACTTAGAATCATTAAGAACTGGGCTTTGAGAGAAAGTACATTAATATTAAAATAAAGTAAATAACTGAATACTATTAAAGTAAGTAAAAACCCTATAAATATGAATTTCAATTGGAAGTACCTGTATGGTTTTTAATCTTGTAAATAAATATATATTTACATATATATTTACATATGTGTGTGTGTGTATGTCTGTGTATTTCCTAACTCTGTCCAGTAAAAAGGCCTAGAAATAGTGATCATCCCAGTAGTGATGAATGCCATTAGCACCCAGGCTATGGTATATAAATAATACTTCTCATTAAAAGAAACCAAGACTCCTAAGAGAAATGGCTGATTGAAGATTTGGGGCTGAAAATATTAAAGAGAAGCTTGGCAACATCTTGTTATTTCAGAAATCCAGAAAGCTTTGAAAATGCTGGGGTAGGGGCGCCTGGGTGGCTCAGTCAGTTAAGCATCTGCCTTTTGACTTAGGTCATGATCATGGGTCCCTGGGATCGAACCCCGCATTGGGCTCCCTGCTCAGCGGGAAGCCTGTTTCTCTCTCTCCGACTCCCCCTGCTTGTGTTCCCTGTCTTACTATCTCTCTCTGTCAAATAAATAAGTAATATCTTAAAAAAAAAAAATGCTGGGGTTAAAATGGGGTTCAAGTAATTAGGAGACAACTTGAAGAGGCTCCTGCTTGAGCCTCTGTAAGTGTAATAACTAGAGCAGATTGAAACCATCAGATACGTTGACATCCATAAGCTCATAATTATACTCAAGAAAAAAAGAAACTTCTTGGTCAACTTTGGAGGATGTTAGGGAACCAATTCATTACTGTGAAAACTGGCAACAAAGAGAAGGAAACATACATTTATCTGCCCTTTCTATCTGACTCATACCTCAACGTTACCAAAAACAGATGAGGGGGAGTTCTCTTTATGGAAATATTCTACTTAACATACTAATAAAGGATGATAGAACTGAAATATTACCATATTGCAATTTTCACAATGGATTAATGGGTGTAAGTAAAGCTTATCAGTAGTTATTAACACCATGGAAAGAAAGACAGCCAAGTAGTGTGTGACTCATGATGGAAGCATACAAATTTCCTATAAAATATACTTGATGAGATCTTGAGATCTAACTACCACAATATAGGAAGTACTAGGGACAAAGGGACATGTTAAATGACCCCATTTAGGGGAAGGAGATTATAATCATCAAAATCCAGACTGCAAGACACAATAAGACAATTTCTTCAACAAATAAAAGGGAGCAGGGAGGAAATGGGAGAGCCTATCATTTACAAGAGACTTAAGAAACATAGCAACCAATTTTAATATATGGACCTTAATTGGATCCTGATTCAAAAGATACAATTTTTAAAAACATCTCTGAAACAGGGCACCTGGGTGGCTCAGTGGGTTAAAGCCTCTGCCTTCGGCTCAGGTCATGATCTCAGGGTCCTGGGATCCAGGCCTGCATCAGGCTCTCTGCTCAGTGGGGAGCCTGTTTCCTCCTCTCTCTCTGCCTGCCTCTCTGCCTACTTGTGATCTCTCTCTGTGAAATAAATAAAATAAAATCTTTAAAAAAAAATCTTTGAAACAATCAAGGAAATGTTAACACTGATGATTGGATATTAGGTGAGAATAATTCTTTAGATGTGCTAATGGCATTACATATACATTATGTATATATTACATATATAATATAACATATAACATATATTATATCCCATAATCCTTCTGTTTTAGGGATATGCTCTGAAGTATTTACAGATGAAATCATATAACATCTATTGCTGGTTTTGAAATAATTCAGCAGGGAGAGGGAAGAAAGAGAGGGATATTAATGAGACAAGATTAGCCATGTACTGGTCTTAGTTGAAGCTAGGTGATCATGGGCACATAAGAGCTAATTACACAGTTCGATTTTTGTATATGCTAAAATTTTCAGTAAGAAAAGTTTTGTTAATGGGCACCTGGGTGGTTTAGTCAGTTAAGCATCCAACTATTGATCTCAGCTCAGGTGTTGATCTTGGAATCATGAGTTCAAACCCCACACTGGGCTCCACATGGGGCATGGAGCCTACTTTTAAAAAAGAAGAAAAGTTCTTTTAAAAGTAAATGGTCGGGGGCACCTAGGTGGCTCAGTCATTAAGCATCTGCCTTCAGCTCAGGTCATGATCCTGGAGTCCCTGGATTGAGTCCCACCTAGGGCTTCCTGCTCTGCTACAGGCTTGCTTCTCCCTCTCTCACTCCCCTTGCTTGTGTTTTCCTCTTGAAGTATGTTTCTCTCTGTCAAATAAATAAAATCTTAAAAAAAAAAAAATAAATGGTAAGAGGGGGAGGGGGGTCTAGGCAGCTTAGTTGGTTAAGTGACCTGATTTCAGCTCAGGTCATGATCTCAGGGTGCTGGGATGGAGCCCTGCCTCCGGCTCCACTCAGCAGGGAGTCTGCTTGAGGATTCTCTTTCCCTCTGCCCCACACCCCCTGTTTGTATGCTCGCTCACTCTTTAAAAATAAAAGGGAAATTAGGATGTAGGAGCTGTGAGGGCTGGATCATAAGCTTGCTGGTGAAATTTTGATTGCTTCGAAGAGTAGCTTAGTCTTTTTTTGTTTTTTAAGATTTTATTTATTTATTTGACAGAGAGAGAGCGGAGAGCATAAGCAGGAGGAGCAGCAGAGGGAGAGGGAGAAGCAGGCTCCACGGGGTTCCATCCCAGAATGCCAGGATCCTGATCTGAGCCGAAGGCAGACTCTTAACCCTCTAAGCCACCCAGGTGCCCCAAGACTAGCTTGGTCTTCACTATGATCCTGAGCAAATGGAAGCATATTTTGTTTGTAAAAATAATGGAAACTTAAATGTGGCAAACTCCTCCTCGATTTTTGTATATGCTAAAATTTTCAGTAAGAAAAGTTTTGTTAATGGGCACCTGGGTGGTTTAGTCAGTTATAACTCTTTTCACTCTTTTCACTGATGGAGAATGTTTAAATAGACATGAAACATTTAAAGTTTAAAGTATTAAAAATTCCAGGTTTTAGGAACTTATATCTGATAGGTGTCATTAAAACTTTAATTCCTGGTTTATATAACATCACTTTAATGAGCAGTGGAACTAACAATATTTTCTGTGGTTGGAAAAAGATCTATTGCGATTTCTTAAATATAACTATTGCGATTTCTTAAATATAACATCAAGGCATAATCTATATAAAGAAAGAATAAAATTGATAAATTGAAGATGCCAGATGATATAACTACTTTGGAAAATGGTTTGCAGTTTCTTAATAACCTAAATATACACCTCCCATACGATTTAGCCATTCTGTTCTTCTAATTACCCCCAAAGAAATGAAAGCCTATGTCAATATAAGACCTGTATACAAATACTCATAACAGCTTCATTTGTAATAGCTGAAAACTGGAAACAATTCAAATAACTCAAGTGTACCTCAGTAGGTTAATGAACAGACAAATTGTGGTATGTTTATGCAAGGGAATACTATCCAGAAAAAAAAAAATTAGCAGGAGTGTTGGTAGAATTGTTATATATCTTGATTTTGATGACACTTAACATAGCTATAAACATTTATCAAAATTGGCAGAACAGGGGCACTGGGTGGCTCAGTTGGTTAAGTGGCCAACTCTGGGTTGTGTCTCAGGTCATGATCCCAAGGCTCTGAGATTCAAGCCCTGCATCAGGCTCCATGCTCATCATGGAGTCTGCCTAAGGATTCTCTCCCTCTCTCTCTGCCCTTCCCCCCCCACCCCCAACTCTCAATTAAATAAATAAAATCTTTTTTAAAAAACTGGCAAAACAATTCACAGTGAATTTTACCTTAAAAAATGAAAATAAGCATCTATTCTAAACTTTTTGTGAAATTAGATTTCAGATTCAATCTTATATCCTAATTTTTGTTTTTTTAGTTTTAAAAATTATTATTAGGGTATAATTTATATTTGGTAAATTCTTCTATGCCTCTTTATAGTCAACCCCTCCCCTTACCTCCAGCCCTTGGCAACTACTGATTTGTTTTTTTTGTCCACATGGGTTTTACCTTTTCTGGAATGTCCTATAAATTGAATTAGATAATAGGTAATTTGGGGGGGCCTGACGTCATTCACTTAGCATAATTCATTTGAGATTCATTCATGTCACTGTGTGCATCTGTAGTTTAGTCCTTTTTATTGCAGAGTCGTATTCTGCTGTATGAATGTTTCACACTGTTTATCCATTTCTTTTTTTTTTAAGATTTTATTTATTTATTTGACAGAGAGAGCTCACAAGTAGGCAGAGAGGCAGGCAGAGAGAGAGGAGGAAGCAACCTCCTCACTGAGCAGAGAGCCCGATGTGGGACTTGATCCCAGGACTTAATCATGACCTGAGCTGAAGGAAGAGGCTTTAACCTTCTGAGCCACCCAGGTGCCCCTATTTATACATTTCTCAACTGAGAAATATGTAGGTTATTTCTAGATTTTTAGTTTTCTTTAGGTTTCATTGCTTTTTTTTTTTAAGATTATAAAAGTAATACATGCATATTGGGTAAAACATAAATGTGATTATTAAAAACAAATGTTCTCCCTCTTCATTCCCTTCCCCCAGTTCTATCTCTAATTGTAACTGTTCTTACAGTTTTCTTACAGTTTGAAACACATTCTTCCAGACTTTTTTCTATACACATAGGTACATACACACCAGCACACATGTATACACATCCATGTATATCATTGAGGATGCTATTCTTTTTAAAAAATTAGATCATAATAAATATTTTGTTCTGTAGCTTGCACTCTTTGCTCAACAGTATACCCTAAAACCATATGCCTGCTCATATAGATCAACCTTATTTTTTTAACAGACCTATGATAGTCTACAGTATGAACATACCTAATTTTGTTAACCATCTCCATTATGGCACTTGACTTTATCTCCAATTTTTGCCTATTACAAATAGTTCTGCTACTAACTTTTCATAAGAAAATCTTGATTCTCCTATCTGAGCATGTCTGTAGATTTTTGGAACTAGAATTACTCAAAGAGTTTGTGTATTTGATATAGATAGATAGATAGATAGATAGATGATGATAGATAGATAGATAGATAGATAGATAGATACATATATGCTCCCAAATAGCTGTATCAAATTATACCTTTAGAAATATTATTTGGGAATATGGAATATTTTAGATGATGTATAATAGAAGCTTTTTGTCTTGATAGACTTGTTTTAATTCCTCTTGCAGTAACTAATCTTATGTTCTATTCTTAGATGTCTCTAATCAACAGTATCATAAGATCAAATAATAAAATCATTTTCTGTCAAAAATACATGCACATATCCTTCTCCCTAATACCCTAGTATACTCATTTCTAAAGAAGGCACTATGAAAACGTCAGTACTAAACAATATAATTGTCATTTTAACCATTGTAGCCTAACAAGATTCTTTTAAATCATGAAATAATATAAATTCACTGTGGTTTTTCTTCCCCAGTCTGAGGATTACTATGACATGAGGCGGCTATACACAATTTTAGGGTCTTCTCTATTTTACAAGGTAAGTTGAAGCTTGAAATTTTCATACATGTTCAACTGCTGTATGAGCAGACCTAAAATAAATTTTCTCAAACTTCTACAAACATGAAAAATATATTTATTCTTTTTCCTTTGAATGTACTTCCTATTAGATTAAGGTCTTTTTTTTTTTTTTAAGATTTTTTATTTATTTATTTGACAGAGAGAAACACAGCTAGAGAGGAAACACAAGCAAAGGGACTGAGAGAGGGAGAAGCAGGCTTTCTGCTGAGCAGGAAGCCCGATGTGGGGCTTGATCCCAGGTCTCCAGGATCATGACCTGAGCTGAAAGCAGTTGCTTAACCAACTGAGCCACTCAGGCGCCCCTAGATTAAGGTCTTAAAAAACAAACATTGGTACCTACATATTTGCAAATACAATAAATATTTTGGATTTTATTACATTCTGAAGCATTTGCAGATGTGTAAAGGAGAAAACTACTCAAGGAACCAAATGTGTAAGAGAAAAGCAATACTGTAATGATTTCTTTTTGCAACAGTGCACTTTTTTCTTATCTTCAGACATAAACATGTATCTTTTTGGTAAATCTAACGGTTGACTTCCATGTACAGTAAGTTAAGCATCAAATGCATTTAAATATTTTCATATTTCAAGAAGATTTTTAAATACAACTTAAAACATATCTAAAAAAGAGTCTGACAGAACAGAATGCTACACACTGAAAACTAAGTCTCTTTTCACCTTCCTTCTTGCTTCTCTTCTCCACTTTCCATCCTCAGAATTCAGTTCTTTTCTAATGTTGCCACTCAGGCTTATACTACTCAGGTGATCTTGTTTTGCACTAAAGTCTACCTATTGTAGACTTAACATTTAATAAATCTTGGATCTCTAATTTACCTTAGGAAAAAAAATATCTTTACCATGTCTTTAGTCCATTTGAAACTGGAATATTTTAAGCCAGCGGAAGTACCTATGAAACTCTTAGAAATAAGGCATTATTGCTTTATATCACAAATTGACTTTTGTTCTTTGTGATCAAATTCAAGGGTTATTTGATATGCAGTCATTTGCCTAAAGATGATCTTATTGATATTGCTGTATACTGTCGCCACTACTGCCTACTGCCTTTAGCAGCAAAACAAAGAATTGGTCAGTTGGTTATTTGGAGAGAAGTGTTTCCTCGACATCACCTCCAACCTTCTGCAGACTCAAACACTGAAGTCTTTCAGGAACCTGAAGGGAGATATTTTTTGCTAATTGTTGGCTTGGTAAGTTTACCTTGGTTTCTGTGTGTGTGTGTGTGTGTGTGTGTGTGTGTGTGTGTGTGTGTGTTCTGGGGTTGAGTTTTTTTGGCCATTTACTATCTAAATATATATACAAACAAACATAATAATTTAAAATTATGAAAATGTCAGATACCAATATTCAATAAAATGTTATATGTCCCTTGTTCATTTTCTTTTATATCCATTTAATACTGGTGGGGAAATATCAGTGAAACCCAGAGTCAAATTTTATCAGGTCCGTAAGATCTTTTGTTCTCATTTCTATAGTGGTTTTATTCTTTCGTTTGTCTTGGGAAATAGAGAGACATGAAATGATATAGAATCAGAATAAACATGTGATTGAAAATGAAATAACTTCCAATAATTGTAGCTCTTTGAAACTTGTGCCATGTGCCAGAAAGTAGTAGTTGACGCTATACCAGGAGAAGGCAGTATGAATGAAGATTTGTTTTCAAGGATGATCAAGAAGCATTGAAAATAACTAACAAAGAAAGGGAGAAGTTTTTAAAAATCATATAATTGTGCCATATGTTGTTAGTATTCATAAATTTATACATGCATGCCACATATAAACATTTTCATGTAACTAAAGCTCTATTAATATATTTTTCTTATAGAAGCATTATATGTTATGTGTGCTATTAGAAGCTGGAGGCTGTGCATCCAAAGCTATCGGGAATCCTGGACCTGACTGTATCTATGTGGATCAGGTCAAAACAACTCTTCACCAACTGGAAGGAATAGATTGTCGCATCAGTGAACAGCTAACAGCTTCTTCCAGCCCCCATTTGTCTTGTGCTGACTGGTTCCTTACTGGATCACATGAAAAATTAGATAGTTTGACAACCTCACCTATCCTTAGTAGGCTACCAGGTACTTCCAAGGTAGCAACCTCTCCAACATGCAGAAGAATTCTTTTTGGTGACTATTCCTTAAAGACACGTAAGCCCAGTCCTTCCCGAAGCAATGGAGGATCTGACAATGGCTGTGAAGGTGGAGAAGGTGTTGGCCTGAGCTCCCACACTACACCAGATGCCATATGGAAGCAAAGAGAATCCCAGGGCTCTGATGGTTCGGAGGAAAGTGGGGTCTTGCTTAAGGTGTGTGTTCATTGCAGTGTGTACATTCTGGGAGCTAAGCTTTCTTTCCAGTTCTTATTTTATAAATGCAAGAAAATTTTTAATGACCAATCATTCTTCATTTGAACTACTGGTTGTTTTGGTTACTATTGGCAAACCAGTGATTTAGAACCAAAAAGACAAAGAAATGTCAAGTAATAAAATAGTAGCATTCAGGACAGCTGCTTGACTCTACTTACAAGTAGGGAAATTGCTTAATCCTGCTTTCCCTGTTCATCTTCCTTCTGTATTCACAATGTTAACCAAAAACATCCTAGTTGTAGGGGATTAGAGGGCTAATCTGACTAAATAACCAATAAAATATTCAGCAGAAACAAAAAATCAGAAACATATATAAATATATAAATGTAAAATATATATGTAAGTATATGTGTGTGTGTGTGTGTGTGTGTGTGTGTGTGTGTGTGTGTGTGTTCTACAGGTTTTTATAGGGTTTTTTGGTTTTATTTTTATCTGCATCTGTGAAGGTCTGGTCTCCATAGTCAGGAATTTAAAATGTGATTATAAAGCGAAGAGAATGTTCATTTTTGAGGGTTTATTTTTTATCATTTTCCATGTTTTTTCTCCACAAAAATACCATAATGTATCCAAGTAATCACCAAAGTAATCACATTCGGTAATCTTATTCTAATCGTACTTCTCTTTCAAAACATTTTTGAAACTATGGAGGTGATGCCAGACACGGCATGAAGAAGCAGGAATCTGAGAAGGAGCACAAATAAGATAGGAGATTTTGAGTGTCATGGCATAAATAGTCATAGATTCCATCTTCTAATTCCAAACAATGTAGCACTCTTGGAACCCTAGGTAGATGTATTTAGGAAATACATTCTTACTATATTCATTATCTCAGTCAGTGAAATTGATAGGAAACATAATTTAGGAGGTAATAGATTTAAAGAGCCATGGATAGCTCCTAAAAGAGATTGTATTAATCTGTATGATTGAACCATTCAACAAATTGGATTGAACACCTGCTATGTGCCAAGGGCCGTGCTACACAGAGTAGAAACAAAGATGGATAAGAAACAGCCCATGCCTTTGAGTACGAAGTCTAGAGAGGGAAACAAGCTCATGTACACATAAAATGTAACAAAACTTGGTAATGGCTCTGGTAGGTTTTCAGAAAGAACTATTATGTCCTA
This sequence comes from Spilogale gracilis, assembly GCA_004023965.1. NCBI lineage: Eukaryota > Metazoa > Chordata > Mammalia > Carnivora > Mephitidae > Spilogale > Spilogale gracilis. Next base: position 88,804 of record PITA01004878.1, on the reverse strand, counting down.
AGACATGGCCCTGAGATCACTAAGCAAAGGATAAACCAAGAGGTAAAAGTTAGCATCAAAAATATTTAAAGGAAACATTGCAAAATAGTAATTCTCTTAGAAGGACTTTCAGTTTTTATACTATTTCTGCTGTTTGAGTCCATTCTTAGATACAAACTGATCTACTTAACTGTATTTTTCAGGTCACTAAAAAGAAGGCTACTCTTCCAAATCCATTTCACTTGGGGAACTTGAAGAAGGACCTTTCAGAAAAAGACCAGGAAATTTATAACACAATGAAGTAAGAAACTTCCTTATAATATTCTTTTTCATTTAAACGTCATGTCTTTTAGAAAATTTTACAATAAGAAAGTAAAAATCCATACCATATAGGAATTTAATTCACCTATGTTTTTCATTACACATATAGGGAACATGTACTCCTATTACAAAAGATTAAAAAAAAAAAACCAAACAGAGTAATGTTTCAAAATGTGAAAGCCCCCTTTATCTCCTTTCCATGGGTAACCTCCCTTTCGGGTGTCTATATTTTAAAAGTTATAGTATTTACTGTTTTTAGACTTTGGTGGATACTGCGGTCTGCTGCCCAGATATTCTATAGCCCAGAGTGCTCCTTCCCAGTGTTTGGGGGGGTGGGTGTTAATGAGTGTTAACTACTCACAGCTGAGTCCCTCCTTGGCCTTGCTCCGTTTTGAAGTTTGTTCATTCAGCCAAGATTACAATATCTCCCTGGGAATAGCCCACGTCCAGTCACTAATAGATAAGTGAATACAAAGACTTGACCCTTTGATTAAATTAAAGACAACTCTAAAAGGCCATCCAAGCTTCAGAGTTCCCAGAGGTATCTGCTGAGACCTTTGTTTTGACTGTAGTGTGTTTCAGCTCCTCCTTTGCACAATCCTGCTTCCTTCACACTTCCTGCCCCAGGTGTTGTTCCCCAAAGTTCTCCCTAATAAATTTGCTCACTGCATATCTCAGAGTCTCCCATTTTAGAAAAGAGATGAAACCTCAAACTTACATTAAGTAGGGAATTCTGAAGAAAAAGGAACTGAGTGAGAGGAGCATTTTCAGCAACTTAAATTGTCTATTAAAATTTAAAGTGTTACATATTCACGTCTTATGCAGCTAGTAGGTGATGACAAGCAGAGCTGTCAGGATCAATTAGTATGTAACAGACTCAACTGCACACTTTTATCTGAACAAGCAGACATGTACAAATAGAAATCACACAAAAAAGTCTAGCACTATGACCTTAATAATTGAAACATTTTATAGTAAGTTCAAATACGTATGTCACAGAATTGTCAGAAACAGTTTTGTTTCTGAAGTCAAGGCAAAAACAAGGTAACTTGTCTGCATCTAATGTTTAAATTTGGTATTTAATGCCTTCAAATATCATGGATAACTTTTTAATAGTTAAAAATGTTTTTTAAACAAATCTAAATCACACCTCTGTGGAGCTTTGAAGCACCCTTCCCAAACCCTGGCCTTCCATTTAACAAAAACTACTGCTCTGAAATTTTATTACCCTTATACTTCTTTTTTTAATATGTGTGTCATTTTGGTCTTATCTCTAGTAAAAGGAAATGTTTTCCAAGTTCAGTGGCTTAAATATAAATTTGTATGTGATATACATCATAGGCTGTCTATTTAAAAAGATGCTACAGATGCGTATTTATTTTGTTTATTGACATGGCAAGATGTTCATCCTATGTAGTTAATTTTAGAAGTGTGACATAAACCAGTATATATTATCCTAATTTGTATTACATGTTTTTGTAATATAAAAATATATAACATGTTAAAAATAATACCCCTAAAAAGTTCACTTAGTAACCGAGCCTATCTAGTTTACATTCTCATAATTATTTAATCCATTTAACTCTTTCTGTTCCTACTGTAGATCAGGCTCCCATTCTCCAAACTTGTTTTACTGCAGTAGTCCCCCAACTCCCAGCCTACCCTCAAACCATTTTCTGCTACAGGAATAACTTTTCCAAAGAATAAATCTGTCATAATCTGTACTTTTACAAATATTGAGTCTTCCCAATGGGTAATTGCTTTTTTGATGATTTTTAAACTTTCTATGTATACACTGAGTTAATATACTCTGAATGAGTTTAATTTTCAATAGCTAGTTTTTCTCATTGTGTTGTTAGGCTTTTTTGGGTTTTGTTTGTCTTTTTTTGAGAGAAAGTTTAAAAAGACAACAAAAAATTCTAAACATCCCTAAAAAGGAAAGTTATTAATAGCTCTTTTTAAAGAATCATTTCTGTTCTGTATGTTTTCTTGAATTTGAAGACCTCTGGACTAAGATATATGTTTTAAATTATTTTCCTTTTTGAATAATAATTCCTTTTATCTTGACAAATACTTGAGTTTTTATTAATTGAAAAATTGCTGATGAGCCAGTTACTTTCTGGAAAAGTATGAGAAAAATTTATAGATGATCTCCTTCCCTGCCTATCCCTGGTCTCAAAAAAGAACCAAGGCAATAAGTCACTAATAATAAATTATTTCTTATGTATGTTCTGATCATACAACCTAATTAATAGTTTAACAGGAATATAACTATCAGGATGATGGAGGCAGGCTCTACACTAAGAGCTGAAATAGGGCGCCTGGGTGGCTCAGTTGGTTAAGGGACTGCCTTTGGCTCAGGTCATGATCCCAGAGACCCGAGATCGATCCCCGCCCCACATCGGGCTCCCCGCTCAGCGGGAATCCTGCTCCTCCCTTTCTCACTCCCCTTGCTTGTGTTCCCTCTCTAGCTATATTTCTCTCTGTCAAATAAATAAAATCTTAAAAAAAAAAAAAAGAGCTGAAATATGCCTTTTCTTCGTCTGGTCCTTGGGGTGGGGACAAATCAACTGGAGGGATTTCTTTTAAATAGACACTAGAATTAGAATGGGGGCAGCTTGAGTGTTTGAAATGCAGATACAGAATTGCTTTCCATATGTTTAAAGATTGCCAATCAGAAGTCATCCTTGGAGTAGAAAAAGCAAGGTTTAGTGGAAGAAGCTTTAGAATTAACTAAACTCAGCCACTTAACCTTTGTGATCTCAGTCAAGCAAGTTAATCTGAGATCTCTGAAGATTGAGTCCCTCATGGTTGAAATGACGGTAGTAATACTGTTGAGCATCTCAAAGGGTCATTGTGAGAATTAAGACGAAGGTATGTGAAAGTACTACCGTGGCACATAGAGGGCACCAAATATATTATAACTATTACTATATCATTGTTGCTGTTATTGTTGTTCTTTGGCTTTTCTTACTACTGGTAGAGATAAGCAGTATTTATAGATTCTGCTGGCCGGTCTGACACCTAAATAGGGGAAGAAAGGATGGAAAAGATAGAGAAATGAAAATAAGAGAACATGAAAGAGAAGGACAACTCTAATGAGAAGTGCTGGAATACAAGTAAATGCCATAGTATTCCAAAATATTAACCTGCTTTGCAGTTGGTAATAATAATTTTATTTTTCTTCAGGATCATCAGTTTGATTGTTATGCTACTATGTTAAATGTGTTTATTTTGTTGGAAGGTGTTCTTGTATGTGGTCAAGTCTAGGCTGATACCTTAGTTATGACTTGTAGTTATCTGGACCAGAAAGGATCTGAGTTATTTATTAACAACCATGGAAAAAGAGGGATTTAGCCAATTTGGGTTTTCAGCAAAGGAACAGTTGTTTGCAATTGGTATGTATTTCTCCTCACCTCCCATGTGATATTTGCCTCCGTTAAGGATTGATAATTAATAGGGTCCATGTTTAAAGGAACAAGGCTGATACAAAAGCAAAGGTTAAGTAATGCTTTATTTCATGCCAAGCATCAAGAATTGTACTGGCCTAGGGTGCCTGGGTGGCTCAGTTGGTTGAGCGACTGCCTTCGGCTCAGGTCATGATCCCGGAGACCCGGGATCAAGTCCCACATCGGGCTCCCTGCTCAGCTGGAAGCCTGCTTCTCCCTCTCTCACTCCCCCTGCTTGTGTTCCCTCTCTGGCTGTGTTTCTCCCTATCAAATAAATAAAATCTTAAAAAAAAAAAAAAAAAGAATTGTACTGGCCCAGACCAGGGTCACCTCTCAAGGGAGAAAACTATGCCGCCTAATTTCTCAAGCTAGCTTTTATAGGGCTACTCCCCACCCCAGATTAACCAGGGTTAATTTGCACTTCCATTACCCAGGAGCCAGGAAGTTGAGAGCATTTGGGTGTTCCCATCTGGTCCCAAGTACTGGTAACCAGTCGTCCATTCTTAGTTTGCATCTCTATTGCTCAGGGTCTGCAGGTTGGGGGTTAACTGATTGGGCATCACCCCCACCTGGCTCGCTTTTGTTTTCCAGGGGCTCTTTGCCTGTATTTACTGGAGCTATTTTTCTGAGTAAACAAGATGGCGGCTTAGATTTCTAAATAGGTCCTTACATTCCCCCCTTTTCTTTGGGAATAGGTCAAATCTTTGACCCTTTTGTACAAATGACACCAGGGCATTTATAATGCAGGCAATATCAGTAACCATAATACCAGGGGGCCTGCAACTGCTGATACCTAAAAACAGAGTTCTCCTCCCAGGGCTGCACAGAGCCACCCTTTTTCCAAAAACAGTATGTCAAACCCTCTTTTATTCTGCAGTATTACTTGACTCAGAAGCTTCCATACTATTGGGCAACAATAAAAATAACAACAAAGTTCATGCATGGTCGGCAGGGTCCTTCAGCAGCAGCGTCTCGTACTCAGCTCATTTGACGTGACATGCATGAATCCTGATGCCTTCTACTTAGTCAGGATGACAGTAAATGGTCCCTTCCAGCAAGGTTCCAGGTTCCCCACCTGGTGGCAGCTCACCCAGACTAAATCTCCAGCTTGATGAGGATGTGGCTCATTCTCCATCCCAGAGTGGGCAGCTCAGACTCCACTGTGAGCTCCCTTTAAGACAGACTGCAGCGCCTGCAATGATTGGAGTACAGACTGGTCTCCCAAACATTATTTCAAATGGGTTAACCTTGTTTAAATAGGGTGTGCACCGTGCCCTAAGGAGGGTGAAGGGAAGGAGATCCACCCATCCACTCACTGCCTGTCTCTAGAATTAACTTTGTCAAGGTCTCTTTAAGAGTCCGGTTCATTCTCTCTACTCGTCCAGAACTCTGGGGCCGGTAGGCACTATGTAGTTTCCAATTTGTGCCCATAGCCTTGGCCAGTGCCTGTGAGACTGAACTCACAAATGCGGGGCCGTTATCTGACCCAATCGCGAGAGGCAACCCAAACCTAAGAATTATTTCCTTTGGTAGCTTTTTGGCTACCACCACTGTCGTCTCATGTTTTGTGAAGAAAGCCTCTACCCAGCCTGAAAAAGTATCCACAAAAACTAACATGTACTTGTGTCCATATTTTCCCTGTTTCATTTCTGTAAAATCCACTTCCCAATAAACTCCTGGTTTCCTACACCTCTCTCTTTTCCCTCTCCCCATCCTGGTCCCCTTGCATTTACCGCCTGACATTCCACTCTATTTCAGTGAGTCCTCCCTTAGCCAGCTCCTAGAGGGGTCAGGCAATCTCCGTGAACTATGGCTCCGACAAAACTGCACTTCCTTTGCCGACACCCGATACCCTTTTCCCATAGTCTGTAAAAGAGCTCGGACTCGAACAGCCATAACGGTCACTTTTAACTGTACTAGTACTGGAGGCTGTCCCTTGGCCAGGCCAGGAGGCTTTCCTTCTCCCCAGATTTCAGGAAATTCAACTTGCAGGGTTTGGAGAAGGTCTCCCTCCTCTGTCTCCTCTGGTTTTGAGACTGGCTCTAAAGGAGGTGTTCATCTACTGCTGCCACAAGCATCTGCACAGCGTGTTGCCCCAAAGTCATGGGTCATGTCTCCCTCCGAGAACTGAATGCCAGCCCATAACTTATGGAGATCTCTTCCCATCAGGTTATACAGGGCATTAGGAAAGACCAGGAATCGTGGTTTAATGATTCCCGAGGCCAAATTCAAAGTCTTTCTGTACCATTTGCCCCTTGTACCCAGGTTTCCTCTCCAGATAGTTTTCCCGTAGGCCTTAGCAACGATGAAAATTGGGCTCCCGTGTCCACCAAAAAGGCAAATGATTTCCCCTCTACCTTAACGCTAACCCGAGGTTTGGGGAGGGGTTCCAAACCAGGGCCCCTTCAGTCCTCCGTGGCCAGCATTGCCGTTTTCCTCCTAGGGCATTTCCGGGCCCACTGTCCTTTCTTCTTGCAGTAAGCACACTGATTTGAATCTAAGTCTCCCCGTTTGCTTTCCTTGTTGTTAAACACCTTTTCTGCTATGCCCACTAATTCAGTCAAAATTTTCCCTTTAAACCGCTCAGTTTTCTGTAATTTCTTTCTTATGTCTGGGGCTGACTGGCTAGCAAAGGCCAGGTTAATTGCCCTCTGGTTTTCAGGTGCCTCAGGGTCGATCGGCCTGTACATTTTATAGGCTCCATTAAACCTTTTCTAGAAAAGCCCCTGGGGACTGGGTAAATGTATGGGCCTCCTTGCAGCCGCCCAGAATCCCCCCAACAAAGCCTGGCAGTAGAAATGGAGACTCTCCCTACCTTTACATGAATCTCCTTGCAGATGAAACTCATTTTGCAAGACAATAACAATTATAAAAACTGTTTTATAATTTTTTATAAATTGCCAGTAATCGCCTACTTTTCACATACAGGTTTCCCTTATTTCCATCAGTCTTAGTTACGAGTTAGCAGAATTTTGCACTCTTTAGAAACCTTAATTTCCAGTGAGTACTAAGGAATAACCGATTGTAAACTGTTACACTAGAGATCAGTTTTTTATACAAGTTTCTAAAAATAAACAGTCTCAGCAATCCTGCAAGGTACTGGGTCGGAGCGCACCTGTCGACACCTCCCACTCGTCTGCACCCACGGTCGCGGACCGGCTGCCCGCCTGAGCCTACTGCTTGTGCCCCGCGAGCCGCTGGGGCCCAGGGGAGCCTCCTCAGCCGCCGCTGCAGCGGCGCTTTCCTCGTCGTGTGTCTGGGGCTCCGGGAGCCTCTGGCGTGGGTTCTGATACCCGGGCGCGCGCGGACCATCTCACCTCAGCCGTGGCCGTTTAGCTCCTGCGGACCTATGGGCCGTCCGGGTGCACCTTCCTGGCAGTGGGCGGGATGCCTGACAGCTCAGAGTGCTGCTGCCTCTCGGGCCATAAGCATACAATCTAGGACAGTGGGTTTACTGGGCTTCCCTCCCATTGTGAATGGTGTCAGACAAAGGGTGGGGTATTTTCAGATGCTGTCCTGCTCGCGTCCCTGGTGGGAACTTAGGAGTGTTTAGCTAAGGTCTATCTGTATAAACCCAGGACCAGGCCACTCCGTGGGAGTGGATGACCATTATGCCATATGACACTCCATGAGACTCAGGGTGCAGCCCATTCAGACTCCGTAGCCAACGCATTGGAATTGCACAGATACATTCACATACTCAGGCACTCTTCACATTCAGACAGGTTGGACACCCTCCTGGGTGCCTCTGACTAATGGGACGTGATCAGGCTCCCCTTCCGTCAAATAGGACGGGCCTTAACAGAAAGACAAGACAAAGACAACCACAAACATGACTGCCTAGGCTCGGGGACTCAAACCCCTGGCGACTGCCTAGCTCAGGGGGACCCCGAACCCCCTGGTCCCCTGATCGCGGAGAGAAGGACTTGAACCCCCTGGCAAATGCAGATGGAGGGATAGGGCGTCCCCGCATCCACTCCGGCCCTGGGAAGCTATACTGCATCCAGTTTCTTCCCCGGTGGGCCACTCTCCTGGAGCTCTGCATACAGAACAGAATCTCGAGATCTTACCAGATGTTAACCTTACCTCCGGAGGCTTTTCCCCCCAAAATTCTGATGCTGGCTCAGCCCTCATCGTTTAATCCCAGAGAGCCCCCAAATAATAGGGTCCGTGTTTAAAGGAAAGAGGCTGATACAAAAAGCGAAGGTTAAGCATTCGCGCCAAGCATCAAGAATTGTACTGGCTGGCCAGGGTCGAGGTCACTTCTCAGGAAAGAGAAATCAATGAGGCCTAATTTCTCAGGCTAGCTTTTATAGGGCTAGAGCCCTACCCCCCTACCCCCAAAATCACAAACTAACCTGGGTTAATTTGCACTTCTATTACTCCAGGAAGTTGAAGGCATTTGGGTGTTCCCATCTGGTCCTAAGAACCGGTAACCAGTTGCCCATTCTTAGTTTGCATCTCTATCGCTCAGGGTCTGGTAGTTGGGGGTTAACTGATTGGGCATCACCCCCAACCTGGCTCGCCTTTGTTTTCCAGGGCCTGCTTCCTGGAGTTGTTTTTCTGAGTAAACAAGATGGTGGCTTGGATTTCTAAATAGATCCTTACAATAATAACCCTAGCCTCTATTATAGTCAAGGAGAAAATGGGACTTAAATGTTTGACCTAGTTTCCCTGCCCTGATTATACTGCTAATATTATATTGTAGATAAAAGCTTGGCGTCTACAGCATTCAAAATGAAGCAATATTTTTAAGTTTACTTAAATATCTTTCTTTTTTCCTTTTTTTTGTTTTTTTTTTCCAGATTAACATCTGGTCCTGAGAACACACTTTTCCACTATGTTGCCTTAGAGAATGTGCAAGGGATCTTTATTACTCCTACCCATGAAGATGTAGCACAGCTAAGTGGCTCTATCCACCCTCAACTAATAAAAAATTTCCATCAGTGTTGTCTCTCCATTCGTGCAGTTTTCCAACAGACACTGGCAGAAGAGGTATAAATACAGTTTTGTCTGTTTTGTTTCCAGATCTCTAAATATTCTCCCTGAAAGCTCTTTAATCAATACGTTCAACAATAACAGTTTTTATTTAAATTTTAGCAGTCACCCAATCTAACTAGAGTATACAATCTAACTTGAGTGCCAAAAGGATTATACTCATAATATTTAACTTAAAAGCTTTGTTTCATAATGCTGATTTTGATGTCCTAGAATGCTATTCCAGAACATGGTGGACCTGTGTTTTTCTATACCAAAGTAGAATATGGTAATTTAAAATGTAAATTAGCCTCTATGTTTGATATCTGTGAGTCAGTCATTATTGGACAATAGTATCTACCATTTGTTAAGTCATAATTCTTTAAGTATTCTATCAGTATAATGTGCTTTGTGACATAATAGGGTAAGATACAGCATTAGATAATACTGTTGCAGATGTTTTAGCCACTTGGTTCATTTCTTGCTTGCTTTTTAATTCAGGATGAAGTTTCATTTAATATTTTATCTCTGGATAAGTAATAATGTTATATATAATTTAATAATCAATTAGATTATCTTAATGACAGGGAAAAGTATGTGTTGATTTCTTGGAAAGCATAAACATACAGAAGTTTGCTTGTCAGTGGTCAAATATCACACGGCCAAAATAAAAAAACAAAACCCCTCTCTGAAGATGACCATAATGTATATAGCAATATGTGTGTTAAGAATGCTAAAATTATGAAGAATTTGGGTTTAAAGGTAGAAGAACATTGGGCTGAGAATAAGGAATCCTGGACTGAGCCTTGACATTTCCTATTTCCTCAGCTATAAAGTAAGTAGGCTGAATTATGTCTTAAACCTCATTCAACAGGGGCACCTGAGTGGTTCAGTCATTAAACATCTGCCTTCAGCTCAGGTCGTGATCCCGGATCAAGCCCTGCATCGGGCTCTCTGCTATGCGAGGATCCTGCTTCTCCCTCTCTCACTCCCCATGCTTGTGTTCCCTCTTTCACTGTGTTTCTCTCTGTCAGATAATTAAATAAAATCTTTAAAAAAAAAAAAAAAGAACTCATTCAGCAATAAAATTTTGTGTTTTGTAGGCTTTTTAAATTTTTTCTTTTTCTTTTTTTTTTTTTGAGACAGGATGTGCAAGCGGGAGGAGGGGTACAGGGAGAGGGAGAGAGAGAATCTTAAGCAGGCTCCATGTGGAGCCCAGTGTGGGGCTCAGTCTCACAAACCTGAATCAGGACCTGAACTAAAATCAAGGGTCACACGTTTAACCAACTGAGCCATCCAGGTGCCCCTTACAAAATTTCTACTTTGAGCTCTCAGAAATTAGTATTCAGCAAAATGTTATGTCCAACCATATACCTCTATGTGCCTTGTGGTCTTGTGCTCCTCCTTTCCTTTTAATATAACTGATAGAGTCTATAAGAGAATCTTTCATTACCAATCCAGTAATAGTTTTGTAATTATTCAGTAATATGTTAGCCTTTCCCATATTATTGAACTATTGCACCAGACACTACTCTGGTGCTGGGGATAGAGCAATGAACAAAGTCCCTTTCTGCATGAAGCTGTTACCAGTGGGAGAGCCCACATGTGTGAATGGAGGTCTGGGTTCTTGGATTCCCCCGTGAAAAATTTATTGAGGATCTGTGCTTGAATAAAAACAGCCAGAAGGAAGGTAGCAAGCATAAAGCAGTTTATTAAGGACAGTACACTCTCAAGGTGAGAGAGCAGGCAGGCCCAGAGATGGCAACTGCACCAGGGTTAGGGGGATCTTTAACTTTATGTTTGTATAGGTTATGGGTCATAACTAGGACAGTCTCCCACTGAGGTGGTTTCCAGTCATCTTAGGGATTCCTATGGTTGGGCGTAGGTCCTACTCCCAACTACTGGCCCTACAGGGTTCTTGTCAGAACTGTCATGGTCATCTTCCTCTATGGAGGGGAAGGGGCTTGAAACCACAATGTATTATGATGAAGCTATCCGTTATCCTGGGGCAGTGATTGAAGAGGACAGCACTTCTCCATCCATGGCTCTTTGTCTTATCAACCCAGGACTGTTGGAAGCCTTAATTTAGGCCAGGATGCTAAAAGCCAAAAGTCAGGATGTCGTGTCCTCAGGCTCCTTTTTTTTTTCTTTTTTTAAGATTTTATTTATTTATTTTTCAGAGAGAGAGCACACAAGCAGGGGGAGAGGCAGAGGGAGAGAGAAGCAGACTCCTCACTGAGCAAGGAACCAAATGAGGGACTCCATCCCAGGATCCCAGGATCAAGACCTGAGCTGAAGGCAGACACTTAACCCACTGAGCCACCCAGGCATCCCTGTCCTCAGGCTTCTAAAGTGTCCCCTATTTATCACTACCTTTGCCTCCAGCCCATGTCTAACTAACTGTGTATTTTATCAAAGCCTATATTCTAAGGGGGAAGACTAATAAACTGGCAAGTAGTATAATGTGTCAGGTAGGTAAGTTTCCAGAGGAATAGTAAGGTAGGATAATATTTGAACAAAGGCCTGAAGGAAGTGAAGAAGCACGTTAAATGGCAGGCTGGAGGCAGGGCTTCCAGACAGGGGAAAACAAATCCAAGTGCAAAGCCACAGAAGTCGAAGTGGCTGAGAATGCTGGAGCCGACTGGGAGGAGAATGCTAGGAGTTGAGATGGCGAAGGTTAGCAGGGCCAGATCACACATGGACTGATAGATTGAAGGACTTTAGGGTTTGTTCTGAAGGATATGGGAAGCGCTTAGGACAGTTCTGAGTAGAGGAAGGACAGGATCCCACATTTTTGAAAGGTTCACTCAGGCTACTACTGTATGAAAAACAAGCTCTGTAAGGTAATGAGGGTGGAGGCAGGGACCAGTCAGGAGGCTATGGAAATTTTCAAAGCAAAAAATGATAGTGGCTTCTGGATTCTGGACATATTTTGGAGGGTAGCAAAAAGGATTTGTTGACAAATTAGATAAGGGTTTTGAGAGAAAGAAAAGAATCCAGGATCATTCCACTAAGTTTTAGCCTGAGACTTATAAATTATAAGTCTTTTTATTCCAAATGAGTCATTGTTTTCCTAATAATTTAATTAATGGGTAATTTAGAGAGTATATGTGAAAGGAAGAGACAATACTGTTTTAAGTATATGTGTTTTAATTTTATTACAGAATCACCTATGCATTTAGTAACCTACTCATTAGTAACCTATTTATTAACCACCTCCTATGTACTAGGCTCTGTTGCTTCAAAACACACAAAGATGAATATCATAGTCTCAGCCCTGGACAAAAGTATATAATCCACTGGGGAAGACAGACCTACAAAGTGCTAATGTAATTAATGTAAATACTAATAATACAGGGCTATGAACAAAATGTTTTCTGGGAGATTTCAAGGACACTTTATCCATGAAGTCTCTTTTAGGAAGAATAGAAATTTTCCCACAGACTGGAAGAGTGTCATTCCAGGCACTTAATAGCCAATTCAAATCTGTATGGGAAAACATTTTAAAGTAACATTTTTAATACCAGTTAATACTAATAATACATATTAATTTACAGAAAAAGAAAGCGCTAAATCGTGGAGAATATTCAGGTTCTACAAATTCCATACCTTCTCTTAACCCTGTGAAAGAACACGGTGTGTTGTTTGAGTGCTCGCCTGGAAAGGGGACGGATCAGAGGAAAGCACCACCTGTGATGGCTTATTGGGTAGTAGGGTAAGTGGGGAAAAGGATTTGAAAGGGAAGTAAAGTCTCCGACCATACCACCCTGAACGCACCCAATCTCATCTGATCTCGGAAGCTAAGCAGGGCCGGGCTTGGTTAGTACTTGGATGGGAGACCGTCTGGAAATACCGGGTGCTGTAGGCTTAAAAAAAAAGGAAAAAAAAGGAAAAAAAAGGGGGGGAGGAGTAAAATGTTAGAAAAGTGAAAGAAAAGTCATAAAAGAGATAAGCATTTTAAGATGTAGGCATGGAATTATTAATCTAATTATAATATATATTTTCAAGGCATTTGTTTATTTGTCTGTTTGTTTGAGTAATCTCTACACTCAGTGTGGGGCTTGAATTCATGAATGACCTCAAGATCAAGAGTTTCATGCTCCTCTAACTGAGCCAGCCAGGCACCCCTCTGACTACTATAATATTTTAATACATTTTAGAATTTTGTTTTATTTACTAAGTATCTCCTTTAAATTCCTCTCAAGTCTTTCTCTTACTTTTTCTTTTTTTAAATTTATTTTTAATTTCAAGTATAATTCACATACAGTGTTCTATTAGTCTCAGATATATAATATAATGATTCTGCAATTCTATATATTACTTAGTGCTCATCATGATGAGTGCACTCCCTTAACCTCATCACTTCTTTCACCCATTCCCCCCCCCCACTCACCTCCCCTCTGGTAACCACCAGTTTGTTCTCTGTATTTAAGAGTCTGGTTTTGGTTTGTCTCCTTTTCTTTATTTTGCTTCTTAATGTCTACATATGAGTGAAATTGTATATTTGTCTTTCTCTGACTGCCAAGGCTTTTTTCTTTTAAAATGAGAAGCTGATTCAGCTACCTTATAAAATTATCGTAGTAATACACTAAAAGATGATGACTCCATAATTTTAATGCTGTTGCCTTCCTTCCAACCCTCCTTCCTTCTTTTCTTCGCTCTCTCCTTTCTTTACCTCTTCCTCTTCTCCTCCCCATCCCCATCAGGACCCACCAACTTGCCCACCTATTTCCACCTTTGGTCATTTCCTTCTCCATTCACAGTGCACAGTGTGCAGCCCCATTGGCATTCATTGAATCTTATTCCTACAGTCCCTTCTGTGTGAAATGTTCTGCCTCTTAACTTTGAATGTCTGGTTCCTTGATATTCAGATTGGTGCTAGCCTCACAAAGAGAATCCAGGATCTCTTTCCTGCATTAAAGTGGCTACTCTGTTATTATTTATTTTCTTATTTATGGTCTTTCTCCCCTTCACCAGGAAGTTAGGCTTTATGAGGTCAGGAATTGTACTTGCCTTGTCCAGCACTTGCAACTACAACAGCACCAGGCACACAGTCACTTGATAAATATGTCACAATTTACTGTATACACTTGTGCTTGGCAAAATGTGGTGGTGGGAGGCTGGTATGGCAAACACAAAGATAAAGTCGTAGTCCTTGCCTTAACGGTCTTATACCCACCAGAAGAAATATGAAATATGCTCAGACATATATGTATTTCTGGATAGATAGATTTTTTTTTAGATAGAATAAATGAGTTGATTCAACCAAATGCTGTGGGAGTTCTGAGGAAGGGATAAAAATCTACATTGGGATTATACAGAAAGGCTTATAGATTCCATTTGATCTGGTTTGAAAATGAATTAGATTTGGAGAGAACATTCTAGGAAAAGGATGGGATGAACAAAGACCAAAACAAGGAAAATCATAAGGCATAGCACTTGAGTAGGCTGATTTGCCAGAATGATAAGGGAGTGACATATGCCAAGATAAAAGGAAAGATCAGGTTGGAAAGCTTAGTTAGGGCCACTGCAGAGAGCCTTCAATTCCTGACTAAGGAATTTAATTTTGAGGGAAATGTTGAGGCACTGGAGGTACTTTGAATTGGTGGAGGAAAGGACACAGTGTTAGGTGAGACCGATGTTACTAGACACTAAACATGCGCTACTGAACTTACAACAAACATTATCCAAAGCAGTAATCCTGTGTGTTGGTCCATGAGATTTAGAATCATCAGAATCACTTGTTAAAATCAGAGGTGCCTTTGGCCCACCCCAGACCTGCCAAAAGAATCTAGGGTAGTGGGACTCTGTATTTTTAGTAAGTTTCTTGTGATTGTGATGTGTAACCAACCAGGCTCGGGAGGAGCATCAGCATAAGCTCAACTCCGTGTAGTGTGATCAAAGCTGTGCTATAGGAAGATTGAGCTGGGAGCAGCAAAGGGTTCATGGTGTGGACACAGAGAAAATAGAGATAAAACAGTTAGGCATACATGCAGGTTTATAGCAGAGCCTTAACTACATTCACAACAATTGAACTAGAAAGAATCAAGAGGTATTGAATTATGATGATGCAGATTTATATAGAATAGAGAAATTTAAGGAAGTCAAACGAAATACCCCTGATTTAAGTTGTCTGATTTATATATACTAGTGCTGACTAAATACATAAAAATTTTAACTCTTTAAGAAAATCAAAGTTTCAGTGGTATTTTCAGTTCAGTACTGTCTGCAAAAAGAGAAATCATACAATGTTTTGTTGTTGTTGTTTGGGGTTGGTGTTTTAATTTAAGATTTTATTTATTTGTTTGAGAGAGACAGAGATGTTAACAGAGAGCACGAGCCTGTAGGAGAGGGAGAAGCAGGCTATGCTGAGCAGGGACCTCAATGCGGGACTTGATTTTAGGACCCTGGGATCATGACCTGGAGCCAAGGCAGATGCTTAACCGGCTGAGCCACACAGACGCCTTCATATGATGTTTTAATAGTAATTAACATTTAGAAAGTAAATGACAATGTTTAATAGCTATTGTACTTAACGATGGAAACACAGTTGACTTTAGTATAACAGTAATGACTAAGTTTAATATTTTAAAACTGAGGTATATGGTAATATACATTGATGAAATAGGCTTTTTACACCCTGGAAAAATAAAAATAATTGACCTAAGGCGTATATTATTTATTTTTTAAAAATCTAACTGGATTTGCCCCTACTGTAGATTTAGATTAGTGGCTTTTAATTCACCATGAATTCTGTCAAAACAAAAGTAAACTAAATTACATTGAAAGGTTGGAGTTTTTCCCCTTTGATATTTGTCTTTTGAATTTCTGAAATGAGTGTGTTCTTTTCCTCTACAGGAGACTCTTTCTTCATCCCAAACTTCAAGAACTTTATGTCTGTTTTCATGATTCAGTCACAGAAATTGCCATAGAAATGGCTTTTAAATTGTTCTTTGGATTAACCTTGTAACTGTGTTTTCTTAATGCACAGCAACTGTGCATCGAACATTGAATGGTGTTAGAATTGCTGAAACCCATACACAAGAAGATAAGGGTTAGCTTCTCCTAACTGTTCAATTTTGAACACAATATTAAATATTGAGATGTTATGCTCTTGGATTTGATGCACTAAATCCTATGTCGTATTGTGAGACTTTTGAAAAAGATACTTGATCAAATATGAAGGAAGGATTGTTAACTTATTTCCATTTTGGTATATAAAGTTAATTTATTGACTAGCTGGAAATAATGTGAAGTGTTTTATATAAAATTAATAGAGGACACATTTATCTTGAAAGAACACACAATTCATAAGTTGTATATTGTTTTCAAGACTAATAGTAATATCTGGTAAAAGAATTACAAAATCAGGAGTGTGTGACCAGGTCCTGTAACTAATTAGTGCTGGGACCATGAGCAAGTTTTTATACTTTAGAATTTTCATTACAAATGAGATGACTGTCTTGAGACCTCTGAAGTCCCCCCTCTTAAGTAAAATGTGCAGATTTTTTTTCTTCTTGCCTACTGCTCAGTACCTAAACTGTAATGTCCAAGTACTGATTCCCTATTAGATCAAATACTTTTCTTTAGTTTAACCATTTTAATAGATACTTCACCATAATAGATACTCACACCATGAGGAATGAAAATTAAACTTATTTTCCTATTTATTTGATTTTGTGTACTCTTTCAGGTCAGCTCTATTTTGACTAGGATACAGTTTTTAAACTTATTTGTACATAAACTTTTATTATTTTTCTTTTTATTGAAATATATTCAGGTATGTGCACACATTTTATAAAGTTCATGAATTTCAGGACAGCTATATGTAAATCTTTTTTAAAAACCCAATCATGTTAAAAAAAAACACTGAAAAAGTTGGGTTAAAGAAATCCTGTGGTGACGTCTTCTGTTAAATACTAAGTTTTGCCTTATAAATATGGTTTGTTATATAGTGTGTTTTTCCAAAGGAAGGTACCTTGATTAACAATAGTTTATTTGACCCTTAGAAGAGAATGAAAACTAATGGGATAAGAATTTTCTTTGGCTGTGAGAATTTGGTGGATTGAGAAAGAAGGAAAAACAAAACAAATACCGTATTTTTAATTAACATTTACCCAGTCAATTCTCCTGAAGCCTCAGATGCCCCCAAGACTACAATACTCAGTGTTTTCTTCTTCAGGACTTAAGCTTTTGAAAGGGGAACTATGCCAACACATCTAAAGTCAGTCTCAATTGCCCCCTCGAATGCCTGGAACATGAGCCTTCCGAGCTAGAACTAACTGTAAACTACTGTAAGTGCACCCTCTGAAACATCTGGTCTTAGAAGAAACACTGTTACCTCTATATAATCGGTTTAAGAGATTTTCACCCAGGTATTTAAAATGCAAATTATTATATTTGTCCTGTTAGTGATTTGTGGGCCTTAAATTTAGCATTTAAATCAGAGAAAGAAACTTAGGTTCTTGAAATGTACTAAATGGCTTGAAATATCCTCCCTTTAAGATCACAATATTGTGATCTTTCTGATATGAGGATTTTGAGAGGCAGGGTGGTGGGGTGGGGGTCATGGGTATAAGGGAGGGAAAAAATGAAACAAGATGGGACCTGGGAGGGAGACAAACCATAAGAGACTCTTAATCTCAGGAAACAAACTGAGGGTTGCTGGAGGGGAGGTGGGGGAGGGATGGGATGGCTGGGTTATGGACACTGGGGCGGGTATGTGCTATGGTGAGTGCTGTGGATTTTGTAAGACTGATGATTCACAGACCTGTACCCCTGAAGCAAATAATACATTATATATTAATAAAATTTAAAAAAAAATCACAGTATTGGTCAGAATGGTATATAGACTCTTAACCACTGCCTTAGCTCTGCTTGCTACATATATGGGCAATAAGGCACTATGTTTAAAAGTATTTATTAAATGTCTTAAATTTCTTAACATGTTCCCTGAAACACCATTAGCTATTTTCAGTACTAAGATTTATTAATAAATGTAGCTGTTAGTCACCTCAGATTTTCAAACAGACTGAACTAAAACCAGGGATTTTGTTACAAGGGACTTTTTTGTTTCATTTAAAGAAATTTTGGTCTTTTGAACCACTTTCCCGGTATCAAAGCATCTTGAGACTGCCACTCAATAACAAAAATAAAAAGACAAAATAGACCACTTGTCTTAATAAGAGGAAAATCATTTGTTATATTGTAGATATATACTGTAATGTCCATGTGGCAAAGACGTCTTTTTTGAGACACTACATTTTTAAGAAATAAAACCAAACATCATGTTTATCTCTAAATGGATATTGAAGTAAGCATTGTAACTAAACCTAGTGCCCATTTTTCCAAATATGTTCAGATTCACATCTGAAAGATTGATTTAATTATTGGCCAATGAGTGCCTGTCTGCCACTTTATGAAATAAGGGGACAGCATGACAGTGTAGATACCGCAGAGGTGTGCTTTAGCTGATATAGAAATATTCTTAAGTTGAATTTTATTAGCATCCTGCAAATGTTCCCTTTTACCAGACTATAAATGCAAAAGATTATAGAACTATCATTTTTGGACATATCGAGTACTGTTTTATCACCATCATACATCTTTTAGCCCCCCAAAATTACATTTTGGATTCTGCACCTTCTACCCTACCCTCCCCCTCCCCTTTCTTTAGTATTCTTTTGTTTGTTTCTTTTTGTCCAGTTAAAGAACTGTACTCAGCAAGGGAGAGTTTCTTATTTGTGCCAAGGAACTGTTGATGTGATGCATACTGGTATGCATACTGGTGCCTGCTTTTTTATATTTCTGACACAAATGGGAAAAGTTGTAAAACCAGTTTACTAGGTTTGTCTGCTTTGAACATTCTTCACAATAATATTGTGAATAATTATTTGTTGTCTGTATAAGTTCCCTCTAAATAGTGCCTGGCATATATCACATACTATAAAAGTGTTAGCTACTCCCACAAGCACTGTTTATTATTATTAAATATCCATTGGTTAAAAACCAAGGTATCCACTAAGTCATACCTGCTACTGTACAAAATGTTGGAAAGAAGCTAAGAAAAAATATTCAGCACTGAACACGAGAACAAGGATGTATACTTCGGATATTTTAAAATATATTATTAAATGTTACTAAAACTTTATACACTAAACTGTGTGAAAATCATTTAATTTTGTAGAGTTGTATTTCTATATTCTACATAATTAAAGCTATTTCTATATTGATAGTCTTTAATAAAGGTGGTTTAGAGGTTTATTTGCAGTTGTGTTGTCTTTTCATGCATTCATCCAACAAATAGTTGACTTTCTACTCTGTGCCAAGCTCTGTTCTGGATGCAGGGATAAAGCAGTGAACAAAACAGCTAAAAATTCCTGCCTTCATGGACCTGATGTTCCCATGGGAGAGGCAGGCCACAAATAAGACAAGTAAATAAAATATATTGATAAAAGCTAAGAGAGAAAAAAAATGAAGGAAGAAAATGTGATATGATGTGTGAGAAATAAGGTGGCCAGGGAAGGGTGAGATGACCCTAGACCTGAACTGAGAGAGGAAACTAACCATGCTGATGTCTAAGGAAAGCACAGTGAACAGCTCAAAGGTCCTGAGACTATACTTTTAATATCAACATATAAATCACCAGAACTTTTTTTTGGTTCCCTAAATCAGTAAATAAAATGCAATGCAGCTAGTTAAACATTTCTATCTTAATGTCTTAAAAAGAGCTGGTTTGGGGCGCCTGGGTGGCTCAGTTGGTTGGGCGACTGCCTTCAGCTTAGGTCATGATCCTGGAGACCCGGGATCGAGCCCCACATCAGGCTGCCTGCTCGTCGGGGGGCCTGCTTCTCCCTCTCTCACTCCCCCTGCTTGTGTTCCCTCTCTGGCTGTGTTTCTCTCTGTCAAATAAATAAAATCTTAAAAAAAAAAAAAGAGCTGGTTCATAGCTTTTAAAATAAAAACAACACAAAAAGAAAAATACATTTCTAAATACTTTCACTTTTGCTGTCATATGAATGGATATATGTCATAAATAAGCTTGAGGTTATCATAAAGCAATATGCTATCAACATTGTCAACAACAAAGTCAAAAGGGATGGGGTTGGGAGCGGGAAGAGAAGCAAGAAAGGATGGGAGAGAAAATCTCTCTGGAGAGCAACAGAACACTTTTTCTGTCTGAGATATGTGTAATCCCTGTGACCAGAGATGTTCCTCGGACCTCTCTTGACACCTTAAAAAGAGTCTTGCCTCAAGTGTGACTCAAGTATTCCCTCCACCCCTTTAAACTTCTCTTGTATGCTTGTTAATACTTCAAATTGCCTTAAAGGAGACTGAAACCTTTCATTATTCATATTTTACTGATAAAACATCAGTCACTTCTTAAATTTGCAATGGATTTCACAAAGGATTTTGAAGTCTGTGCAATGAAGACTTCAAATCTTTTGAGCCTAGGAAAATGATTAATGCAATTGCTTCTGAAAGATTAATCTGGCAGCAGCATGTAAAATGGAGAGAGATTTGTCTGAAAAACCAGTTAAGAGTCAAATAGGCTGGGGCACCTGGGTGGGTCAGTTGTTAAACATCTGCCTTTGGCGCAGGTCATGATCCTGGGGTCCTGGGATCAAGTCCTACATCAGGCTCCCTGCCCAGCAGGTAGTCTGCTTCTCCCTCTCGCACTCCCCCTACTTGTGTTTCCTCTCTCTCACTATCTCTCTGTTAAATAAATAAAATCTTTAAAAGAAAAAAAAGCCAAATAAGCTGCTATGGAAAAGAAGATACCACTAAACATGGTACCAGTAGGACTTGCCAACTGGTTTTATATGAGGTAATCAAAATATAAACAAAATTCCCACTCTGGAATCCTGGCCTAAATGTGTGGTTTTGTACTGTGACAAGTAGTATTAAAAGTGTAAAAACACACTTAAGATAGTAAAAAACTAGAACCTTGAATTCAAAAAAGTAACTCATCTCATGTTTTGTAGATGTGTTTCAAGAACGCAGCCCCTAAAGAGTAAGAGATGATAAAACAGAATCTCTATTTATTAGAAACCATTAAAAAAGCTATGAAAAGAAATCATGAATATATTATATGCTATTAGGACAGGTCCCCAGGATGTACAAAGTGAAAAAAAGCAAGGTGAAAGAAAATACAGCAAGACATTATGTGCAGGATAGATGTACATATGCTGTGTATTTTTGCACAGAATCAGACCTGAATGTGAGAAGCTTTACAGATTAACTCTCAAAGTGTGGCATGGGTATAGACGTCAATTACGGATGTCACTGAGACCTCATCTGAGACACCATTGGATAAAAACTTTTCTTAATAATACTGGGACGCTAATTGACTGTTTCACCTCATTCTCTGAGCACACAATGGAGTTTTCCAGCAGCTATATGATGTGTGGTGTTGCAGTAGAGTGGGGACAAAAGTAATCATGTAAATCCAGCTGTCGTCTATTAAGTCAGGCATTAAAGAGATTTTCAAAAATAAAAAACAAGGCTATTCTCATTTTGTTTTGAAAAAATGGTTACTTTTTTTTTTTAGATTTTATTTATTTGACAGGGAGAAACACAGCCAGAGAGGGAACACAAGCAGAGGGAGTGAGGGAGGGAGATGAAGGCCTCCCACCGGGCAGGGAGCCCGATGTGGGGCTTGATCCCGAGTCTCCAGGATTATGACCTAAGCCGAAGGCAGTTGCTTAACCAACTGAGCTACCCACGTGCCCCGAAAAAATGGTTACTTTTTATTTATAATGTTATTTATACCATGGGGTATTTTAAGTGAACTAATATTTTTAAATTTTCAGTTTGTTTTTGAAATGGTATCAATATTTTGAACACAAAAACAGAAGCTTCCCTGTGGTCCTCCTAGTTTTTTAAGAATGAAAAGGGGTCTTAAAAAAGTTGTGAAACACTGTGGTAGAACAGGTCCTTAGCTCTCAGCCTTGCACATTAGAATCCCTAAACCCAAGCATCAGTTGAAATAGCATAGCCCAGTCCCCTATGCTCAGTCTTGACTGAGACCCTCTGCTCCAAATAAAACAACCAATTTGAATAAAATACAGAAGAAAAGAGGAACATGTTAAATTAAGTTACTGGGGTGTTATGAGCAAAGGCAGACTGAAAACATGGCTAGATAAACAATCCCTGCCAAATTAAAGGAGCAGAAATTGAAGCGATTTTTAAGACAAAATGGAAGGATAACCCTGGTAACTGAAACTAAACTTGGCTAAAACGCACGGCTGGTTCACTGTTCTGTTACAGTTTGCCTCCTAAATATCCTTTCACTGGACTAGCTCTTGCGGCTCCTTTGCTGCACCTCTGCGATTTAGTACCCACTGCCAGCCGACCCTACCTGCAAGAAAAGCCCACGTCCGGGTTTATGAAGGCAGCACTCGGCGCGGAGGAGCCACGTGCCCGGAATCACGTGGCTGGTGCCAGAAGGCGGAAGGCGGTTGGAAGCGCCTGCGCAGCTGGGGGGAACCCGGGCCCAGCACGCTGATATCCGGGTATCCGAAGTGCTGCTTTCCCGCCAGGGCAACACTGAAGGGTTTTCTGCTTTCTTTCGTCGTGGTTCTCCGGCTTGTTTTCCACAGCTGCTGCGAGTTTTAACCTCCATCGTCCCACCATGCAGCGTGAACCTCCGAAGAAGAAGCAAGAGAAGAAGTCGGAAAAGCAGCTCTTTGACTCCGTTTCCTTCGGGAAGGACCTGCTGGCAGGCGGAGTCGCAGCGGCTGTGTCCAAGACCGCGGTGGCCCCCATCGAGCGGGTGAAGTTGCTGCTTCAGGTGCAGGCATCGTCCAAACAGATCAGTACCGAGGCGCGGTACAAAGGCATGGTGGACTGCCTGGTGCGGATTCCCAGTGAGCAAGGTGCGTATGGTACGCCACTGTGCCAGCCTTTCCCGTTCTAGGTCAGCTTCCAAAAAAAGCGGGTGGAGCGAGAGGGGATGGACTGCACTACAGCCTCATCTGCCGGTGTTGAGTTTATTTCTTCACCTTTGAGAATTCAGTTTCTTAACCAGTTTTAAGAGGCTACACTTCCTCTGGAAGGCCTATAAGGTGGTCCGCCCTGAG
Source organism: Spilogale gracilis (assembly GCA_004023965.1). Classification (NCBI taxonomy): domain Eukaryota; kingdom Metazoa; phylum Chordata; class Mammalia; order Carnivora; family Mephitidae; genus Spilogale; species Spilogale gracilis. Next base: position 65,997 of record PITA01004878.1, on the reverse strand, counting down.
TGGGAGAGGCCACCACATTCTCTTTTAAGTTTCTCCTCAACATCAGGATTTACACCTTGGCGCAGTTGTGCCTGGCTCAGAAGCGAAGTGGTTGACCTCCCAGGATCAGGGGAGATGCTGTTTAGGTAATTTGCTGTGTTAACAGGTGCTTTAAGGTGCTTAAGTATTTGTTGAAATAGTACTTTCAAGAGAAGTACCCCAAATATGGAAGCATCGGAGCCTCCCAGTACTCTAGTTCCTACTCAGTGAGAAGAGGTTCTACGTTTATTCTTGAGAACTAGTGAAGACCAGGGCGGAACCTAAGGAAGCATTCACCCCTACACAAATTTGTGGAGAACCCCCAAATTCAAAAAAGTTAAATGATATAAACCAAAATGTGAAAAATCCAAGGTGAGCAAAATATCAAAATTTTAGATAAAGACAGTAGTATTTTGCATCAGCCTTGTCTTAATTAAAATTTTGGTATTTTTTCCATTGTGGAGAGTTTTTTCCAGTACTATTGAAATGATTTCAAGGAATAAATAAAGTGCTTTGTTAACCATTAAATATACTCCTGTTACAGAATGGCTCCTAAGTTAGCTATGTGGATAAGAAGATAAATTTGTCAACAATTTTCTATAATTCACCCATGTTGGGTGTATTGTATTGTATTTCTATAATTGTGTATTGTATTGTATTTCTATAATTCACCCATGTTGGGTGTATTGTAGTTGTATTCCACTGAAAACTCTATATGAACTTTAAAAAAAGAAATAGGCTTATTTATTGTGTATTCTGAACAAGAAGTGAAGTGGCTTCAACTCCAGTACCATCCTTTCTTCCACCCCTAAGTCTATGGGTACTCTTCCCTGAGAAAAGCATTTTCTCCCAAGGGATGTAGTTAAAACTCCTCTTGAGCTGTTGAGTGTAGTATTTAGGGTGGAGTGTAACTTTTTTTAATTAAGATTTTATTTATTTGAAATAGAGAGAGCACAGCAGGTGGAGGGAAAAGCAGACTTCCTGCTGAGCAAGAAGCCTGATGTGGGACCCAATTCCAGGACCCTGGGATCATGAGCTAAATGGAAGGCAGCCACTTAACTGACTGAGCCACCCAGGTGCCTCTTAGTGTAACTCTTAAGGCATCATCTAAACTGTAAATTTAGAATGCCCATCTGGGGAGCTGAGCTCAGATCTTTCATAGTGCTTCACATTTCTCCACTCCCATTTATCAGAGTAAGCTTCCCATTTCCCCCAGGATTTTTAAAGAGAAAGTGGGAGGGAACCTGTTTCTTCTTAGCTGATATTCTAAGACCTCTTCAGAGAAGTAAGGGACTCTATTATTAGCTAATATGCTTTAAATATTTAGTCAGGTAAAGTTAAATATTCTGGTCAGATTGTGCTGATCAGCACTAATTTATTTTATATTTTAAGTATTTTATTATTTTTATTATTTTTTTTAAAGATTTTTATTTATTTGACAAAGAGAAATACAGCCAGAGAGGGAACACAAGCAGGGGGATTGAGAGAGGGAGAAGCAGGCTTCCTGCCGAGCAGGGAGCCCAATGTGGGACTCGATCCTGGGTCTCTGGGATCATGACCTGAGCGGAAGGCAGTCGCTTAACCAACTGAGCCACCCAGGCGCCCCATATTTTAAGTATTTTAAATTATATTTAAACATATATATATATATATATATATATATCCGGTATGGCTCTTGTATATAAACATATATATATATCCGGTATGGCTCTTGTAAATGGAGATCATTCTGAATAGTATTCCAGTCTGTTTTCTTTACCTTCCAATGAGATGATCATAAGGAGAACTTTAAGATGTTTTCTATTCTTATATACAAGGCTTTGTTAAGAATACACACACCATGATATATATCTTGTGCTAAGAGATTAGAATTCACAACAGGGATAATATTGCCATCTAGGGGCAGTTTTTACAAACGTATACGGAGTTTTTGTTTAGAACAAATATATAAGGGCTATCCTTAATTGCAATGATGTAAAAGGCAAAAGCCAGGGATGATAAACATCACTGCTGTACATGGCCAGTCCTACACAACAAACACTTGTCCTGCAACCTAAGTGACTCAGTTCTCCCACTGGACATTCCTATCGCAGTAAAACCTGTTTATGATTTTCTAAGCCTAGAATCTAACTCTCATTTATTTATAAGCACAAACTATCTGGAACACAGTTTCCATATATACTGATTCCAGAAACGCAGCTACCATGTGAGTAGAGGGTATATTGTACTTCGTTTTGTTAAGAATTGTACTAAGGGACACCGGGGTGGCTCAGTCGGTTAATCCTCTGACTCTTGATTTTGGCTCAGGTCATGATTTCAGGGTTGTGAGTTGGAGTCCTGCCTTAGGCTCTGTGTTGGACTCTGCACCAGGTGGGTGTGGATCCTGCTTAAGATTCTCTCTCTCCCTCTTCCTCTGCCCCGCTCCCCTCCAGTAAAAAATTATACTGAGAATTGTTCACCATTGGGAAAACTCACCAATTCTTTTGACATTTGGTCACCACTTAACTATTGAATTCATAATGGTTGCACATTTATATATACAAATGTATATATACAATACATTGGTTAAGCCCTTTATTTTATTTTTTTTAAAGATTTTATTTATTTATTTGACAGAGAGAAACACAGCTATAAAGGGAACACAAGCAGGGGGGAGTGAGAGAGGGAGAAGCAGGCTTCCCACCAAGCAGAGAGCCCGATGTGGGACTCGATCCCGGGTCTCCAGGATTATGACCTGAGCCTAAGGCAGTCACTTAACCAACTGAGCCATCCAGGCGCCCCTTATTAAGCCCTTTAAAAGAAATGTAAATGATATCTTTTTTTTTTTAAGATTTTATTTATTTATTTGACAGAGAGATCACAAGCAAGCAGAGAGGCAGGCAGAGAGAGAGGAGGAAACAGGCTCCCTGCTGAGCAGAGAGCCTGATGCAGGTCTCGATCTCAGGACCCTGAGATCATGACCTGAGCTGAAGGCAGAGGCTTTAACTGAGCCATCCAGGTGCCCTTTAAATGGTATCTTAAGTATAACATTCTCTATAAGTAGAAACAAGCATCTATTTTGTCTATGGTGTGTTCATACCTCACCAATTTACTAATTAAAACACCTATTTTATTCAAAATATCTTTATTGGGGCACCTGGGTGGCTCAGTCGGCTAAGCATCTGCCTGTGGCTCAGGTCATGATCCCGGAGTCCCGGGATGAAGCCCTGCATGGGGCTCCCTGCTCTGCGGGAAGCCTGCTTCTCCCTCTCCCACTCTGCCTGCTTGTATTCCCTCTTTCACTCTTTCTCGCTCTCTGTCAAATAAGTAAATAAAATCTTAAAAAAAAAAATTCTTTATTTTCTTTCCTACGTGGAAATCCTTACATGGATTTGTAAAAAATTGTTGAAGAGGTCACAGTCTTTGAATTCTGTTTCTAGATTGTAAGGGAAGTATTGTAAAATATTTATTCTGTGCAGAGGACTTGAGTCTGGTAAGTTTGAGAAACACTGTGGTAGATCACTCGAACTTCACTAGCACTCAAGTTCTGAAATTATTATTTTCTGGAATTTATGTTGCTTTTTTGAAAATCAGGACACATCCTCATCTCAGATGTTCTGAAGTTTCTTTTGTGTTTCATGTTTGCTTTAATTTTACTGATAATTTTTCTTTAGGCAACATGGAATGAACCTGAGAGACATGAACAAGTAGATGTTCTCACACTGTCTTCTTACCTTATCTCTGCTTTGTTTGTACCCCAAAGATAGATCTCATCATTTTAAAGCTCTGAACTTAGCTTTAAACATCTCTTTGGGTACTTTTCATTCTTCTTAAAAGCCTTCTTTGGCTTATAAAAGCTTCTGGATTTATCTTGGCAGACACTATCCTTAAAGATTTATTCTACTCTTTAGTTGGTTGTAGGACTTTCCAACTTTGTGTGCATTTAATTCTGTTTAAACTGTTATTATACAAATAACGCATGTTTATTACAGAAAGTTAGAATGTATAAAGAAATATAAAGTAAAACAAATCACTATTTAAATCACCACAGTTAACATTTTGGTGCTTATGCAGTAATTTTTACTGAGCGCAATATGCATATATGTAAGGATATTCTAAATTTAAAAAATTGTTTTATTTAATATATTGTAAACCTAATCCTTTTTTTTTTTTAAGATTTTATTTATTGGGCACCGGGGTGACTTAGTGGGTTAAAGCCTCTGCTTTCAGCTCAGGTCATGATCTCAGGGTCCTGGGATCAAGGCCCACATTGGGCTCTCTGCTCAGCAGGGAGCCTGCTTCCTCTCTCTCTGCCTGCCTACTTGTGATCTCTCTGTAAAGATTTTATTTATTTATTTGACAGAGAGATAGATATCACAAGTAGGCAGAGAGGCAGGCAGAGCGCCCCGTAAACCTAATCTTTTTTTTCTTTTAAAGATTTTTATTCATTTATTTGACAGGGAAACACAGCAAGAGAGGGAACACAAGCAGGGGGAGTGAGAGAGGGAGAAGCAGGCTTCCGGCTGAGCAGAGAGCCCGATGTGGGGCTCGATCTTGGGTTTCCAGGATCATGACCTGAGCCGAAGGTATTCGCTTAACCAACTGAGCCACCCAGGCTCCCCTAAACCTAATCTTTTAAGGATCTGATCTATGCAGCTCATTTTTAAGCACCTACCAGAACTCATTTTCTCTTTTAGGAGTTTCTGATCATGAGGCTTTTTTATATCTTGAAGAGTGTTTTGGGGTACGGAAAGAAAATATTAGGCATTCACTTTAAGTAAAATGGGAAAATAAACTGTATGATATTTGGTATATGAGATGGCACTGGCACCTATGCTGGGCCAAATGTGAATTATATATCACAGGACACTAAGGCATTCTGAAAAAAGTATGAATTGCACACTAGAGAGGGGTTGACAGGCTGCCTTCCTCAATTATTAAATAGTAAACATAAACTGTGTTTGCTCAGTTGGATTTATGGAAACAAGTGACTTTTTGAATATTTGAAATTATCAAGAAGACTGTTTGAAATATAGCTTCATGTATACTGTTTTTCCCGCTGAGCAGGGAGCCTGATGTGGGACTCGATCCCGGGTCTCTGGGATCATGACCTGAGCCAAAGGCAGTCACTTAACCAACTGAGCCACCCAGGCATCCCTATGTATACTGTTCTTAAGAATGAATGTTAGTGGGGTGCCTGGGTGGCTCAGAGGGTTAAGCCTCTGCCTTCAGCTCAGGTCATGATCTCAGGGTCCTGGGGTCGAGACCCACATTGGGCTTTCTGCTCACAGGGAGCCTGCTTCCTCCTCTCTCTCTCCCTGCCTCTCTGCCTACCTGTGATTGCTCTCTGTCAAATAAATACATAAATGAATAAAATCTTAAAAAAAAAAAAAAGAATGAACCTTAGTAAGGGTGCCTTGAGATATAAAGCAAATGATGGTATGAAAACATCATGATTAGTAAGATATCTAAAAATATTATTCAATTGTTCATGAATGCTGAGTTATGCTCTAATATCTCCTAGCCAGAAGTTTTTCCAAACCACCCTATCTAAATAGCTCTTCCTCTCCTCCATATACTATATTTTCTTATAGCCACTTGACATATTGTCTGTCTCCCTGGCACTTCTCCCTCAAAGTATAAGCTCCATAAGACCAAGAAATTTATTGCTGTGCTATTCCCAGCAAGTTGGCTACATACTGGTACCAAATAAGAGGTTTTTAAATGAAAAATCTTTATTTCATCCTTTATTTCTCTTTTGGGTATATTTTACAAATGTGTGTTAATAGAGTAGTATAGTGGAAAATGTATCCAAGGATAAAATTAAAAGAGGTTTTTCGGTTTTTTTTTTTTTAAGGATTTTATTTATTTATTTGAGAGAGGGCACAAGTGGCAATGGGGTGGGGGGGGCGGGAAGGGCAGAGAAAGAGGGAGAAGCAGGCTACCCACTGAGCAGAAAGCCCATCATAGGGCTTGATCCTAGGACCCCAGGATCTCAACCTGAGCAGAAGGCAGAGGCTTAACCAACTGAGCCTCCCAGGCCCCCAAAAAGAGGAGTTCTTAACCTGACACTGTAGCTTCAGAGAATCCATGAATTCTGTAAAATATATGCAAAAGTATTTTTATGTATGTGAGATTATATTTTTTCAGACATAACCCATTAAGAGCTTCCAGTTTTCCTCTTATACTTCTAGAGATTTATTTCTAGATTTTCTTTGAGATATTGACATTTTTTTCATGAATTTTTAGTTTTTTTTCCTGCAAATCCATTTTTGCTAAAAAGAATACATTCTTCAACCAACTCTAGCAAACCCCTTGACTCATAAATCCAGCACTCTGTCATGGTTTTGTGTTAATTTGCAGATGACTTTGTCATCAGATTCTTCCCTTACATTTAACTCATTAGCCAAAGTTACAAATCTTTTTACTGCTCTTATATATGACACTCTTTTTTAAAAAAAGTTATTTCTTTATTTGAGAGAATGAAAGAGAAAGTGAGCATGCTTGGTGGGGAGGGGCAGAATGAGAGAGAAAATTTCAAGCAGACTCCCTATGGAGCATGGAGCCTGATGAGGGACTGGATCTCAAACCCTAAGATTATGACCTGAGCTGAAATCAAGAGTCAGATGTTTAACTGACGGAGCCACCCCTGCACCCCATATGGCACTCTTTTTGTGAAATAAATATTAATTCAGACTGTAATCATAATTACAGAATTATTACTAATAACTCATAATCTAAAGCCCATAATATCTAAGTAACAGTCAACTGAGTGAACCATTTCCAAAAGGACTATTAATATTTAAAAATCATGTATAAAAATGGAAATTCTAATATCTTTTGATATATGACACTTTTTCTAAACTCTGTTTATATTTTTTAAACAATGATTTCAACGTAAATCCCGTTTGATCATACTGGCAATTTTCCAGCCAATATGTTCTTTTTTACCCTTTAAAATTGACATTGTCTTCTGCCAGTAACCTGTCATTGTGTTAACTGTAAACCATGGTCTAGAAAATGAAATATTCTTCAATATCATTTACACAGTTATATATCATTCACTGTGTTTCTCTTCTGGAAGTCTAACCTCTAAGAAAATACAAAATTTTTTAAAATGTTTTCCATTAATAGCAAAGAACTTAAAAATCACTAGAAATACCTCCAAAAGTTAGATTCACCAATCTCCCTCAATATTCAATGTGGCCATAATTACCAAGAAATATTCCTGTATAATTAGCTTACATTTCTTATGTTTTAAGATTTTTATTTTGCTTCCATTAAAGAAAAACAGTTGACCTTTTTTAGATAGAAAATATTCGTTTGATTAAAGCATATATATGGAAAAGTATTGTAGATAAGGGACTAAATTATTGAGCCAGATTGCTTGGGTTTGAATTCCAGAACTACAATTTTCTAAGTGACCTTGGGCAAGTAACTTACCTTCCCTCTGCCTTAGAATTTCTTTTTTAACTCATTCCCTCATCTTTAAAATGGAGAGACTAATAATACCTTCCTCATGGGTGATTATGAAGATTAAATGAATAAAAAGAAGTTCCTAGAATTTAGTATTGTTGTCCTGTTAGTATTGCCTCAAAAGTTTTTTTTTATAATAATAAGTTTCCTTTTTAAAAAAGAGCTTTATTTACCACACTTTAATAATCTTTGGATTTTTGATTTATTTCTCCAGAAACCCAAACCCGAAATAGAGTTTTGTTGTCAGACACAAGATTTGACTAAATGCTGGTTGGCTCTTTATTAACCATGTCTGTAGAAAGTTTTATAAACTTTTAAAGTTTCAGTTTTTGCATATATAATATGGGCAGTATAGGAGAACCTACATGATAAGCATAATGTGGTGATTAAATGAAATATACAGCCTTTGGCCAGTGCCTGGCACATACTAAATACTCAGGAAATGGTAGCATTTAGCATTACATGTTCCATGTCCTAGTAAAAACTGAATCAATTGTGAGTCCTGAAATTATTTCTTGGCTGTTAAATATGCTTCTTAATTATCTTTGTGCAATTGATTACATGCAGTTTGGGATTCATGGAGATTCTCTGTTTTACCCCTATAAAAAAATTATTTGTTAAATATAACTTTAGTTTCTGAGCATCAGCCCGGTCAACTGAGATTATTTTCCTTTGAATTTTTATCTTTAGAAAACAAACTGAGGGTTTTGGAAAGGAGGGTTTGGGAGAATGGGTGAGCCTGGTGGTGTGTATTAAGGAGGGCATGTATTGCATGGAGTGCTGGGTGTGGTGCATAAACAATGAATCTTGTAACAATGAAAAAATAAAATAAATTATTTTTAAAAAAAAGAAAACATGAGATCTTCCACCTATAAGATGTTTCTATTTTTCAAATAAAATAAAATTGACAATCCCTCACACCCAAAAAAGAAAAAAGAAAAAGAAAAGATAAAAAGACTGATTCTGGGTATTCTCCAAGCTGGGACTAGAGATATCCTATGCAGAGTAGCCAGATCAAACCATTGGACAGTTTGCAATCTGGTAGAAACAACTATGGGTGCTGAAGAGATAGCCTATTGTATTATAAAGGTAACTCTAAATTATAGGGGTAACACAGTGACTAAATTTTAAGGATTGGTCAATCCATGGAGATTTGAAGTGGCGAGATTATTGACCTGGAAAGTTTTCTCCAGTCTCTCCATCAGGCCTCTGGAGATTGCCTTGAATTGTAAATTGATCCCTTTTCTGGCTAAATTCCAGAAGATAAAGATAGCTTTTAATTCCTTTGGGAAGGGGGGTGTGGAGGACGGAGACAGAGATAAAGAGTCTTAAGCAGGCTCTACACCCAGCACAGTGCTCAGCTCTATCTCACAACTCTGAGATCACGACCTGAGCCAAAATCAAGAGTCTGATGCTGAACTGACTGAGCCACCCAGGTGCCCCAACTTCAGATTCTTAATGCTTTCTTAGAAATTGCATATCCTGATTTGGAAATGAGGCTAAGGATTACTAGCTTTAGCAAGCTCTGTGTTTCTACCTAGTAAGAAGCCTTATATTTGAGTGATGATACTTTCCATAGATTTTAAGGTATGTAAGGCTTTTTAATGGAAAGTAACAAAATTGGAATGGGGTACATGGAGTTAACACAGCCTTTTTTCTTCAGTGGATTCACAAGTAGACTTATTTTCTCATGTGAAAGGGTATACATTTTAGATAGTTCAAATAACTAAGTTTGTTAAAACTGGGAATTTTTTCAATAATAATACAAGTTTATATTTAATGTTTTCTTTTGTAGGTTTCTTTAGTTTTTGGCGTGGCAATTTGGCAAATGTTATCCGATATTTTCCAACACAAGCTCTAAATTTTGCTTTTAAGGACAAATATAAACAACTTTTCATGTCTGGAGTTAATAAAGAAAAACAGGTAAGTACATCTATTATTTTCTAAGAAATAGTTGGATTTGCCTTAACCTATGATGTTTTATTTGGGAAGAAGTGCTGAGTGGTAGAAGAAATAATAATTAAGCCATATACATGTTATAATCACTATTCTGCTACACTAGCAGAGAGTAGGAGAGTTCAAAAAAAGCAATCAACAGATCTATATTCCTATATATCTGAGGTAATTTCCTAAAGAAGTACATTGTTTCATTTTTATGACTAACACTCTATTTAGCTGAGATTAAAGTGCTTAGGAAGATCAAGTCAAAGAAAACAAAAGCAATAAATTGAAGTTGAAGGATTCTTTTTTTATTGAAAAAGTACTTTCTCTTTTCAAGGCAGTCACTCCCATGATTACAGAATTTCAATTTCAAAATCTCCTATTTGTATGAACTATATGTCATTTGTTTTGGTTTCTATTTGTTTTGTTGCCTCCATATACACTATACCACCTACATTACTCTTGAGGCCTTCCCTTTACTCTTTCAGAGTCTCTCTTCCCCTTTATCCTTTCTCTTTTTATCTTTCCCCCAACAAGCCAACCAACCAATTGAGCTTTCCTAGGAGGTTTTTTATAAAAGCAGTTGTTCATGGAACATTTCTTTGTTGCTGCCTTTTAAAATTTCTTTTCACATCCTTTATTCCCATTTTTTCACAATTTATATTTCTTTTTTTTTAAAGATTTATTTATTTATTTAGTTAGTTATTTATTTGAGAGAGAGAGAGAGAGAAAGAAAAAAACACAGGAGGAGCAGCAGACAGAGTGAGAAGGAGAAGGAGGCTTCCTGCTGAGCAAGGAGCCTGAGGTGGGGCTCAACCCCACAATCCTAGGATCATGACCTGAGCTGAAGTCAGACCTTTAACTGACTGAGCCACCCAGGTGTCTCTCACAATTTATATTTCATTAACAAATGTTTACTGGGTAATTTGCTCTGTTTTGTAGTGGGAGATATAAAAGTAATGAAGAAAATTCTTTAGACTTAGAAGATCTGGACTTGGATCCTGGTGGTCTGTTATTTAGCTGTGTGAATATTTGAAAAGTCACCTCTGTGATTCTAGTCTTCTCATCTCAAAAAAGCTGATGATATTTAGATGAGATTACTTGTAAAGCGCTTATCATACTACTGTGCTTTATGGGAGGCACTTGGAAAAACATTGCTGTTTTTTTTAGCTGACAGCTGTAATAATTGAAACTTTTCTTGATTCAGAACTTACATCAGATATCCCCAAGATCACCTTCATGTTCAGTGATTCAGTAGGACTCAAAGAACTCAGAAAAGCTACTACACTCATGGGTTTTTACAGCAAAAACTATAGATTAAAATCAGCAAAGGGAAAAACCACATAGGGACAGAGTTCAGAAGAAACTAGATGTAAACTTCTAGTTATCTTCTCCTAGTAGAATCACATGGACAGCACTAAATTCTCCCAGCAGTGATGTGTGACAGTACATAATGCTGTGTTGCCAAACAGCATTGTTCACTTGAACATTGGTGTCCAGGCAGGATTCTTTTGGGAGTTAGTAGTGTAGGCATGGAATGTGACTGTCCTAGCTACTCAGACTCCAGCCACCGCCATCTAAACCAGGAGATAAAACTGATATGTTAGCCCACTGTTCCAAGCATACAAAAACAGGTATTCACCATAAATTCTCATGTTAGCATAAATTGTCTGCTGTGGCCCAGGCCTCTGCATACAAACACACTATTATTGAGTAGGATTCCAAGGGCTTAGACATTATCTTGAAGGAACTATTCAGGGGCTAGTCCTGAAGATCTCAGTATATGAAGGGTTTGGGCAATGCAGGCCTGCTGATTTAACTCTACTCAACACTTTCCACTTCACCTCCCCCAAAAGGTAATTTCTAGAAGACTATGGAGAAATAGTCTCTCCAAATGGAAAAATTAATTCCTGAGTTAACCAGAATATTTGTATTACTGGCATCTATTCCTAACATTACAAAATAACATTGCTCTAAAAGTTTTAAAGATAACTTTGGGGGCGCCTGGGTGGCTCAGTTGGTTAAGCGACTGCCTTCGGCTCAGGTCATGATCCCGGAGACCCGGGATCGGGTCCTACATCGGGCTCCCTGCTCGGCGGGAAGCCTGCTTCTCCCTCTCTCACTCCCCCTGCTTGTGTTCCCTCTCTGACTGTTTCTCTCTGTCAAAAAAAAAAAAAAAAAAAAAAAAGATAACTTTGATCCTTGCTAATAAATAATAATAAAAAATTTAAATTAGCAGAGCTTGAGGTAAAAACATCTATGGTATTCCTATGAAATCATGCTCTTTTATTCAGAAGTAAAGGTATTCAGTCACAATTAAGTAATGTAATATTTAAATATATGCTATTTACTAAATCTGGATATTAATGACTTTTTTATTTCTGACTTTGGGCATCAAAAGAAAAGTCAAAATTTGGTTTCTTACCAGTCTTAAAAGAAGCAAGGAAGATAGAGAAAACAAATATAGTATGTGAGTTTAAAAGTAATTGATCTACCACAATGAGATATCATTGCTCACCTATCGGAATGGCTAAAACAGTGACAACACCAAGTGTTGTTGAGGATGTAGAGAAGCTAGATTATTCTTATATTGCTGGTGGGAATATACAGTGATAATTGCCACTCTAGAAAAGAGGACAAGAGTTTCTTATAAACTAAATGTGCTTAGTATACACCCCAGCAGTTACACTTGAGGGCATTATCCCAGAGAATGAAAACTTAACATTCACACAAAAACCAGTGGGCACAATGTTTGTAGAAGCTTGTTTCATAATAGACCAAAATCTGGAAATAACCCAGATGTCTTTCAACAGGTGAAGAGTTAAACTATGGTGCATCTCACCATGTAATACTATTCAGCAATAAAGAAGAAGAAACTTTTGATAAAACAAATATTGTATGATTCCACTTAGGTAACAAGCAAATTCATAGAGACAAAAAAAAGAGTAGGGGGATAAGAGGAAGGAAGACTGGGAACTTTAATGGGTACAGAGTTTCTATTTGGGATTTTGGGATGATGAAGTTGTTTTGGAAGTAGAGAGTAGTGATGTGTTGGGATTTTTTTAAATGATTTTATTTCTTTATTTGAGAGAGAGGAGCAGAGGGAAAAAAAGACTTCCCACTGAGTGGGCAGCCCACCTGGGGGCTCCATCCCAGAAACCCAAGATCATAATCTGAGCCATAGTCAGATGCTTAACAGACTGAGCCACCCAGGCCCCTAGGAGGAGTGATATTTTTATGTTATTGTGAATGTACTTAGTATTACTGAATTACACAAGTAAAAATGGCCAAAATGGGCGGCTCCTGGGTGACTCAGTGGGTTAAGTGCCTGACTCCTGTTTTCAGCTCAGGTCATGATCTCAGGGTCCTAAAATAGAGCCCTATATTGGGCTCCGTGCTCAGCAGGGAGTCTGCTTGAGATTCTTTCTCTTCCTCTCTCTTTGCCCCTCCCCCCACATACTCTTTCTCTCAAATAAATAAATCTTTTTTTAAAAAGACTAAAATGGGGCACCTAGGTGGCTCAGTGGGTTAAGCCTCTGCCTTCGGCTCAGGTCGTGATCTCAGGGTCCTGGGACCAAGGCCCGCATCGGGCTCTCTGCTCATCAGGGAGCCTGTTCCCTCCTCTCTCTCTGCCTGCCTCTCTGCCTACTTGTGATCTCTCTTTCTGTCAAGTAATTAAATAAAATCTTTTTTAAAAAAGACTAAAATGGTCAATTTTATGTTATGTATACTTTATAATTTTTTAAAGAACAAACTTGATACGTGCAGCAACTTTGGAAGCTAAGTGAAAAAAACTTAATCTCAAAATTTGCTTTCTGATTTCATTTATATAACATTTTTGAAATGTCAAAATCATTGAGATAGAAACACAGTAGTGGCTTCCAGAAGAGAGGGAGGTGGTTATGGCTATAAAAGGGTAACATCGAAGGATCTTTATCATGGAAATGTTGACTGTGGTGGTGGTCACATGAACCAGCTTATGTGATAAAACTGCATATATTTAAATACACACACAAACAAATATCTGTAAAATTGGTGAAATCTGAGAAATTTTTTATCAGTGTTGATTTCCTCTACTGTAGTTACGCTAGATATTAGGGGAAATTACTTGGAGGGTTTATAGACTCTCTCTCTATCATTTCTTAGGATGCATGTGAATCTGCAGTTGTTTCAAAATAAGAAGTTTTTAAAAAATAACCATGCTAGGGAGGTGCCTAGGTGGTTCAGTCATTTAAACATCAGACTCTTGATCTTGACTCATGTCTTGATCTCAGAGTTGTGAATTCAAGCCCCATGTTGGGCTCCATGCTGGACGTGGAGCCTACTTTAAATAATAATAATGATGATAATAATACTAACAATAACAACAACCACCACCACCATGATGGGGAGCTATATGCCTACTATATACTGTTTCATTGAATTTTCACCTCACCCTTCAAGGTAACTACTTTTATCCTAGATGTAAAGGTAAGGAAAGCAAGACTCAGAAGTGAGAATACTTGGCCAAATCATTTTTTCAGGTCTTTCTAACTCCCAAACTCAGATCCTTCAGCTGTACTCTCTTTCTCTGTCAGCTGAAGTGACTAGCCTGAGTGAACCTTAGCTGAGCCTGGGCACAAAATGTTTCTCTGCCACCTTTTAGTAGCTTCCAGTAAAACCCTTGACAAGGAAGACCAGAACTTCTCCTGTCTTTCTTTCCTGCCTGGACAAACTTTGTTAGAAACAGCTTCAGTTCTAGAGCATTTGTTCTTCAGTGAATCATTCAGTTTGTTAACACGATATCTATTTGTCTACAGTTGAAAATAAACAAGATTATTTTCCTCCAAAACCCTCAGATTCTTTCAACCTCCTCTCCCTCCCTGATTCTTCTCTTTGCCCTCTCCTGTTATAATATAGTAATATCTGAAATTACTGGCTTACAATAACTGAAACTCTCATTTATACTGATATAGCACCTCCTCTGGGTCTGTTTTATTTTCAAGTTTAATTGTGGAGGGATAGATTTTGTTTGTTATACGAACACTTGCAAGATTATGATTCAACATAGATACTTCTTTTCTCCCTCACTGTACTCCCATCAGTTTTTCCTCCTTTACCCTTCCTTCCATCAGAAGATTGGCCATACCCAGAGTCCTGGGATTGAGGCCTGCACTGGGCTCCCAGCTGAGCAGAGAGCCTTCCTCCCCTTCTCCCTCTGCCTGCCTCTGTGCCTACTTGAGCTCTCTATCTCTCTGTCAAATAAATAAATAAAACTTTAAAATAAATGACATGCTAATATCTGCTACCACATGGGTGAACCTTGAAAATATTATGTTAAATGAAAGAAACCAATCACAAAAGACTAAATGCTGTGTTATCCCATGTGTAGGAAATGTCCACAATAGGCAAATCTACAGGGACAGAAAAAGGCTTAATGGTTACCTAGAACTCAGGGAAATGGGGAGGATGTGTCACTCCAGTGGGTATAGGGATTTTTCAGGCAGCTGATGAAAATGTTTTGAAATTGATGATGGTTGCAGGGTCTGAAAAGACTAACAGTCCATTGGGTTGTATGATGAATTTACATTGTGGTACACTGTATGATGTATAACTATATTTCAGTAAAACCCTTAAATAATAATCCTAACTCTAAGAAGTTTATAGTCTGTATGAAGTAAGACATGTATATAAATACTTATAAATTGAAAGTAGAAAGTGCTTATAAATACTATTTAAATGAGAATCTCAAAGATGTTGACATATTTTACATATTGGTTACAGGATTCACCTTTAATTCTTTGAGAGCTGAAGTATCTGTCGAGAGAGATGATTACATACAGTTTTAGATAGGTTTAGAGATCAGAGGTTTCATGGAAGAAGTTGAATTTGAATTACAGTATAAATCAGTAACTTTTTGTTTAGAAAAGATAGGAAAGTCCTTCTAGGCCAAGAGAAAATTGAGTTCCAAAGCTATCTGAGACTTGAAACTATTGTTAGAAATAAAGGCCAGAGAATAAAGCAAGAACTGAACTTGAATAGAATATTATTCATTTTAATGTATTTTAAATGGTTACAGTGGCCTTGTACCCTGGATTTTCTATAACCACTCCAATTCAAATATTCTTTCCTTCTCCAGTAAGCTCTAGATGTTGGAAAGCAGTTTACTGGACCTAAGCAAGGCACGTGTAAAATATTTATCAAAAAAGAACCTCAACAATCCATGTGAACCAGTAGTAGACCAATAAGGCCTAAGTTACATGCTGCTCAACTATATTATAATTTATTTCTGTTAATTTTCATGTTAGAAGTTGAAAACAATATATTTTTGAGCTGTTAAATTTTGAGCTGTTTAAATATATACTAAAATTGCAAAGTGAAATTATGGCATTATGAAGTATTATTGCCTCCCATACCAAAAACGTGTACAGCTAAAGCCTCCATAGATGCCTGACATATTAGCCATAACTAACATGAGTATTAACAAAAAATTTAGGTAGTCTAAGGAGATTATTATGTGCCCTTATTTGCTAATTTGGGCTGCTTTTCAGAGACAATTAAAATGTCTTGGAATTTCTGTATATCAGCATTTAAACTGTATCTCCCAGACTGCCTGGAAAGAAACAAAGGCTTTATGGACATGAAGTGAAATATTTTGGATAATATGATATACATTATTACAGATGTTAACTTTAAAAAGGAAGTTTGTAAATCTGGCTTTTTTAACCTTCATAAAAATAAGAATTTTGAACAGATTCTATAGTTTAATAACCACGTTTTAATAACTATGTTTCAGTTCTGGAGGTGGTTCTTGGCAAACCTGGCTTCAGGTGGAGCTGCTGGAGCAACATCCTTATGTGTAGTTTATCCGCTAGACTTTGCCCGAACCCGATTAGGTGCTGACATTGGAAAAGGTATAGGATTTAAAAAAAATACTAACTCTTCTTTCTTTGTGTTTTGAGTTAAGCATTATTTATTGTAGAGTTTGCTATAATGACATCATGAAATCCTTCCTAAAAATCTTACCGTCAACCAAATGGTAGAGTCTCTGGCCTAAAGATGACTACTTTTTTCTTTTCCCTCAAAAGAAGGAGGGGGAAGTCCAGCACTGTGGTAACAAAAGAGCAAGTGCAAAGACTTCTTGTAGCTTACTTTCAGTTTTTTCGTAGAGAACCACCTCTTATATCCGTCCATGAACTTATTCCTGTTCCACCTATGGCTCTTCTCTAGGTTACATATACAGCACTCATCCTAGAGATTCCCTCTACCTCTCTCCTTACTTATTTTATTTATCACATCTTCCTATGTTTTTGTTATATTCTTGTTTTGGTAGATTATGTTCTTTAATAGCTTTCTGAGCTTTTTGAAAAGAGTGAATAGGAGCTACATTGAGATCTTGCATGTCTAAAAATGTCTCTTTTTTACCCTTTTTCTTAATATTTGACTGTATGTAAAATTCTACTTTGTTTCACAATTTTGAAAGCATTTCTCTGGATTCTTTCTTTCTTTCTTTCTTTCCTTAAGATTTTATTGATTTATTTGACATAGAGAAACACAGCAAGAGAGGGAACACAAGTTTAAGTAAAGATGAAAATACTGAGGTCCATCTAACATGTTTAACTGTTCAAATTTTCTTGTTATTGTTAAGAAAGTGACAAAAATTCTTGTATCTTGTTTTTAGTTCTGTAGTTTTCTCTCAGAATTGGGAGAATTTATTTTATTTTGAAGATTATATTCTACATACAATATTTTTAAAATATTGTCAAGGAGGTCTGGGTGAAGGGAAAAAAGAATTGAAACCAACAAATGCCAGAAAAATATGACAACTCTTCTAAAATGTTAATGATCTTTAAAGTTGCTAGTTTTTAACTTTGTCTTTTTATTGTATCTGTCTTTCTGCCTTTCAACTGAAGCAAGTCATAGAATTTTTCATTCCCAAGTATTTTCTGAACTCCAAATTAGCTTCTGATAATCTTATTGAAATGTTTTGAGCCAGTCAAATTGCTTGAATTGGATTGTTTTTGTAAGAGATTAATATTTTCAGTTAAAATCTCTTAAGATACTATTTGAAATCTTAATTCTCTTTAAATGGAAAATTTTGATTTTCATCCTTTTTTGTTAGAAACATTTCTAAATGGCAGTTTAAGAAGGTATTTTAAATCTGTAAGATTAATTTACTTTAAAGTGTTGATCTAATATATAATGTTGCTAATACATTTTAAATGGCTTTATTTTAGGTCCTGAAGAGCGACAATTCAAGGGTTTAGGTGACTGTATTATAAAGATAGCAAAATCAGACGGAATTGTTGGTTTGTACCAAGGGTTTGGTGTTTCAGTTCAGGGTATCATTGTTTACCGAGCCTCCTATTTTGGAGCATATGACACAGTTAAGGTAATTTGGGGATTTAACTGGTATATATTAAATACATGGTTTGTTTCTTTTTATTGTCTTAACTAGTAGCTTGTTAAGCAGATATGAACTTTTGCTTTTAATTATAGAAATCAAAATAAATGATGAAATCAGAGACAGAATCCTGTTTAATTATGACTTTGCCATAACCTTATTGAATTATAACTGTTATGGATCTGACTTTAGATATAAAGCATAAACCCAAACATTAAGTTTTTGTGCTGTTTGCAACTGAAACAAACACTCACTATACTTCATGTTGCAAATAGAAAACGTGCTAATTAATTAGACTTACCTTATAATCAAATCAAAACTTTAGCATATAGAAAGGCATCTTCTAACAGTTTTTCTGATTTACATTCACTTTCTTATCACTTTCTTACATGGAGATAATCAGCTTACCATCTCATCATTTTAGAAAGTAGTCAAGGCATAACTGACTAGTTAAATGTAATAAATGCTACTACAGCTCAGTTATTGATTTGGCACTGTTAGATTCTATATTGTATTCTCCAAGTTGTTCTGCAGTTTTCTTTTTCATTTCAGATTTTAACATTTTCATAAAGTGAGGAAGAGGAAGATTAAAATAATGATTACTGTATTTTGAGTTACAGCTTAGTTCTAGGAACTTTGTTAAGTGCTTCCTAGCAGTATCCTTGGATGGCTTTTAATAATTCAATTTTAAAGATAAACAACGTAGGAAGAGTTAAGTAATTTGTGTTAAGTGGCAAACAAAAATCCCATGCTCTCAGTCACTTAGAAAAGGAAACAATGAAATTAATATTAGTGTTATTTACTAAATAAGATTAAAACTTGAGGGAAATTTTATGTTTTACATATTGTCTTGGCCTTCCCTCAGTATTATAAGTATAATTGAAGGCTATTTTTATTGTGGTATGGGCATGTTATTTTCAGTTTCTTGTGTATTTTTAGATTAAATTAATGGAATTAACAAGTTCTTATGTATGTTTATTTGGTCATGGGAGATTTTATCTGTGCTCTCCCTCTGTTTTTCTTTATTATCACCTGTAGTAGTTAGGAAATTTAGGAGTGTTTCTTCACTAGCTTAGAGCTTTAAAGATGCTTATTGAATACCTGTTGATGATAATATCAGGCATTATTCAATTTTTTCAACTCTGTGAAGAAGAGCTAAGAACTTTTTGGGTCACTGGCAGCTATCTCCCCTACTGTTTGGCATTAATAATAAATCTCTGGTAATAGCGAGTATGCTTTGTTTTTTCAGATATGCTTTTAAAGTTAAGCCATGTGTGGCATATTTCTTTCTTATTGATTTCCTGATATTATTTTAATCTTTCCACGTTAAGGCCAACTGTGTTTTATTGCATTTTAAGTATAATTGAACCCTCTTTCATTATAGGAGTTGTCCTTTCACTTAAGAATTTAAGATATTTTGGAAATTTAGATGGTTACTTGACATGTTGATTTCTTTTCTAGGGCTTATTACCAAAACCAAAGGAAACCCCATTTCTTGTCTCCTTTTTCATTGCTCAAGTTGTGACCACATGCTCTGGGATTCTCTCTTATCCCTTTGACACAGTTAGAAGACGCATGATGATGCAGGTATTTTTATATTATTATTTGTGAGTTTAATTGAATTTTCCAATATCTTTCATATTCAAGTATAATTTATTCAAATTTTAGAGAAATTCTGGCTCTAAGGAAGCTCTAAGAAATTCTGTCCTCTGTTTTACTTACTAAAATAAATCTGTGATATGCTCTGCCTTATATCCTTTACTATCCCAAAACAGCCATCATCCAGCAAAAGTTTCTTCCTCTTCTGTTAGCAGAATAGAAATGCCTTCCACTCCTGTAACATATTGTTTGAAAGGTAGAGGGGGATGCCGGGGATTGGATGAGTATGTCCATCCTAACTGATTATTAGAGTGAGCAGATCAAACCCTGTCATAAGGCATTGCCGTATGTCATTATTTGTTGTAATGTATGTATTTTTTATTTTATTACCATACAGTGTATTTTTGTTTCAAGGGTACAGGTCTGTGAATCATCAGTCTTACACAATTCACAGCACTCACCACAGCATATACCTTTTTAATGAAAGTAAATAATTTTTTTAAAGATTTTATTTATTTATTTGATAGAGAGAGAAATTACAAAGCAGGCAGAGAGAGAGGAGGAAGCAGGCTCCCTCTAAGCAGAGAGCCCAATGCGGGCCTCAATCCCAGGACCCTGAGATCATGACCTGAGTCGAAGGCAGAGGCTTAACCCACGGAGCTACCCAGGCACCCAAAAGCAAATAATTTTTAACTCCAAGGATGAAAATATGTTTAAAATGATGTGTGTTCTAAATACAAATCTCTGGGGTGCCTGTGTGACACAGTCAGTTAAGTGTCTGACTCTGTTTCTACTTAGGTCATGATCTCAGGGTTGTGAGCTTGAGTTCTGTGTTGGGCTTAAGACTCTCCTTTCCCACTACCCCTCCTCCCTGCTCTTTCTTTCTCAAATAAATAACTCTTTAAAAATAAATAAATATAAATTTCCAAATCAAAATTGTTGTACATTCAGTCTTCATTGATATTACTTGTTACATTCATTTATTCAGCAAAATTTTAGTGCCTAATCTATGCTAAGTTATGGCAACCCAAATAAAATAAGTAGAACCTGCTTCCAAATTCATAACATAGCATTGAATGCATACTGTTAATGGTTTAAATAGAAATGTGCTTACGTTCTAGGAATGCAATAAAAAAAGATACTTAAGTGCCTAAAGTGATCAGATGTAGCCCCTTGGAGAGCTAAATCTCTGTAAATAGATTTTCTTCTCCAGACAGAGGACATTCTAAGCAGAGGGGAAAAAACATGCATAGAAGTATGGTTTGAGTAGTAGGGTTCATGAGGGCACTTGAAAATAAAAATACTAAGGCCGGAAAAATAGTAATATAATGCTTATTGTGTTCCAGATATTGTCCTAAGAATGTTGTACTTTAACTCATTTAATTCTCAAAAAATTGCTGTGAGGTGTAGTTACTATCATTATCCTCATCCTCATTTTATGTCTGCAAATTGGTCCCTGTAGCCTACCTGAAAAGGTAGAGCCTACCTATTATTCTTCACTCAGAATATTTTTAAAGTTATTCCTTTTATATGTATTTCCTCTTGATCTATATCTAGCTCTAGTTTAATACACTGAAAAACCTTTTTACATGAGAGACTTTGGACTCAGAAACAAACTGAGGGTCTTGGAGGGGGAGAGGTTGGGGGGATGCAGTGAGCCTGGTGTGGTGGGTATTGAGGGCACGTATTGCATGGAGCACTAGATGTGGGGCATAAACAATGAACCTGAGAACACTGAAAAAATAGAATAATATTATTAAAAAAAAGAAAAACCTTTTTAAATGGAAAATTAATTTGCATACAGACTGGATGAGGTAGATGGTACTATATTGATGTTACATTTTCTGATGTTATTTGTATTTTGGGTTTACAAGAAAATAATCTTATTTTTAGAAAACGCACACAGAAGTATTTAAAGGTAAGGGACATAATCTCCAACTTACTATCAAAATAATTCAGAAAAAAATTATGAGTGGGGTTTTAGATACATGTGTGTATTATTAGAACTGTCATAACAAAACACCAGACTGGGTGGCTTCAGCAACAGAAATTTTTTTCTCACAGTTCTGGAGGCTAAAAGTCGGAGTCAGGGTGTCCAGCAGGGTTGATTTCTTCTGATGGCTTCTCTCCTTGGCTTGTAGATAGCTTTTTCCTTGTGTCTTCCCATGATCCTTTTTCTGTTTCTCTTATAAATATAGCCAAATTGTATTAGAGCCTCCCCTAACAAGATCATTTAATCTTAATTACATTCATAAAGACCTTGTGTGATGATTGGATAAAGAAGATGTGGTATGTATATACAATGGAATATTACACAGCCCTCAAAAATGAAATCTTGCCATTTCCAACAATGTAAATGGAACTAGAGGTTATTATGCTAAGTGAAATAAATCAGAGACAGTTATCCTGTGATCTCCCTGATATTTATGAGAATTTAAGAAACAAGGAAGAGGATCATAGGGGAAGAGAAGTAAAAATGAAACTAGACAAAACCAGAGAGGGAGACAAACTATAGGAGATTCTTAACCACAGGAAACAAACCAGGGGCTGCTGGAAGGGAGAAAGTAGTGGGATGGGGTGATTGGGTGATGGACATTGGGGAGGGTATTGTTGTAATGAGCACTGGATATTATGTAAGACTGATTAATCAGACCTGTACCTCTGAAACAAATAATACATTGTAAGTACATACACACACATACACACACACGCACACATGTATGCATGCACACATACATACATACATACAGTAACATTCTGAGGTACTGGGGATTGGGACTTCAATATATGAATTTTGAGGGGACACAATGCAAACCCATAATGATACTTTAATTTTTCTATTTTCATTTTCTATCCAACAACTTTATTAAACCCTATTACAAACACTAATCTATATGTACACTCTGAAGTTGTGTGTTTTTTTTTTTTTAACACAGGTATATAATCTGTGAATACTATTAGGTTTTTTTTTCTACTTTCTTATCAGTTCTTGTACCTTTTATTTCCTTGTCTTTCTGCACTGGCTGAGACGTCTGATTTAGTGATACTATATTAAAGAAGTAATAACTAACAACCTGTCTTTTTTGCTAGTCTTAATAGGAATGCCTTCAAAGTTATATAAATTAATGTTATCTGTCGGGTTTTTGAAGTTATCCTTTATCTTATTATGACTGTTCCTTTCTGTTTTGGGTTACAAAAGTTTTTAATCATGAGTAGTGATTCTGTATATCTGTTGAGATGATTTCATTTTTCTTTTTCCATATGTTAATAAATTACATTAATCTGTTTTCCAAAGCTAAACCAATCATATATGTCTAGTATAAATCCAGCTTGGTCATTATGTATTGTATTTTATATTTTTAGCTGAGTTTGATTGGCTAGTTTTTGTTCAGGAGTTTTGCATTGTTTCAGTGACTTTGGTTTGTAATTTTTCCTTGTTGTATTGTCGTAGTCTAATTTTGGTACCAAGATTATGCAAACCTTATAAAATATATAGGGGATGGGGCGCCTGGGTGGCTCAGTTGGTTAAGCAACTGCCTTCAGCTCAGGTCATGATCCTGGAGACCCGGGATCAAGTCCCACATCGGGCTCCCTGCTCGGCAGGAAGCCTGCTTCTCCCTCTCTCACTCCCCTTGCTTGTGTTCCCTCTCTGGCTGTGTTTCTCTCTGTCAAATAAATAAAATCTTTAAAAACATATATTTGTGTGTGTGTGTATATATATATATATATATACACATACAAAAATATATATTTGTATATATATATATATATATATATATATATAGGGGAGTCTTCCACTTTTTCTCTTCTCTAGAATAACTTCTGTATGATTGGAATTAAATGTTCATTGAATACTTAGTAGGGCCCACCTATAAAGCCATCTGGACACAGTTTTCTATAATAGGATTTTCAACAACTGATTAGATTACTTAAGTGAATTTCCTATAGTATTCTAATGTTTTATTTTTTATTCTTTTAGTAAATTATACTTTTGGGGCACCTGGGTGGCTCAGTTGGTTAAGCGACTGCCTTCGGCTCAGGGCATGATCCCGGAGACCCGGGATCGAGTCCCACATCGGGCTCCCTGCTCGGCGGGAAGCCTGCTTCTCCCTCTCTCACTCCCCCTGCTTGTGTTCCCTCTCTGGCTGTGTTTCTCTCTGTCAAATAAATGAAATCTTTAAAAAAAAAAAAAGTAAATTATACTTTTTTAGGAACTTGTCCATTTCTTCTGAGTTTTCAAACTAGACATCATGAAGTTTGTAATATTAATCTCCGGATCATCTATCTGCAGTGATGATACCTTTGATGTTTTTAATAATTTTGGAAAATTTTCTTGTTTTTCCTCAAACAGTATTTCTGGAAATTTGACAGTGAAGTATTTCAGATAACTCACTTTGACTTTGTATGCTTTCTGTTGTCTTTATTTCCTATTTCCTTAATTCCATAATTTCTGCTGGCTTCTTATTTCTATTTTCTTTAGGTTTAAAAATGTTTAGGTTGCTCATTAATTTTCAGCTTTTCCTTTCTAATATTTCAAAGTCATTAATTTCCTTATAAGGTACCACTCAGGCTGCATCTTACAAATTTATTAAGGAGTTTCATGGTTATTATTAGATTTTAAATAGCTTCTATGGTGTGTTTTTCTTAGTACCAAACAGTTGATAGTTTTCTAGTTATCTTATTTGCTGTCAGTTTCTCACTTAACTACAGTGTAGCGAGAGGGTAAATAATAGTACATGATGACCATCTTTTGAAATGTGTTAAGCCTAATATATGATCAGTTTTCAGGTGGGACAGAGAAGTATGAGTATTCTCCAAACACTGGGTAAAATATTCAGTCTATGTCCATTAATTCAAAATACTTATTCAACACAGTGTTAATTTCATCTGTCCTTAGTGTTGAAAAAAAATCTATCTTAAGATGAAAGATAGTAAAATAATGGCCAACTATTTGTCTTTTGTGTAGAGTGGTGAAGCAGAACGGCAATATAAAGGAACTTTAGACTGCTTTGTGAAGATATACCAACATGAGGGAATCAATGCATTTTTTCGTGGTGCCTTCTCCAATATCCTTCGTGGTACAGGGGGTGCTTTGGTGTTGGTACTATATGATAAAATTAAAGAATACCTCAATATTGATATTGGAGGTAGTTCAGATTAAATTAAGAAATACATGTATTTAACTTGTTAAACATACAAATTATATAGCTGCCATTTGTATACAATTTGATAGAGTGTTATTACTGTCAGTATTTTTTAAAATGCTAATTCTGCAATAAAGCATATGCTTTTTCAAGAATTTTAAATACTAAAAATCAGACAAATATGGGTTTCCTTCCTACTTAGACTCAAACTTAATTTAATGAGATATTTGACTTTAAGTAGTGTTATTTCTATTAGTTTAAAATCCTTTTGTGATGAAAAATTTAAGTATATAATACTAAAATCTAGTATTCTTTTTAAATGCTCTTCTCTTAATATAACTGTCTTATCTTTTAAAATCATATGATATGACAAATATTTCTTAAAAGCTTATCAGGAGATGTCATATTTATGGGCAGAAGTAAACTTTCTTCTACAACATCTCTATTAAGACAACTCAGGTATTACTATGTATAGTTTATGTTATTATATACCTGTTATAAGCATAGATTCTAAATCTGATCATAAAAAATTGATTACTTTATGACACTATAAACATGTAGATGGAAAAAAAAGATAAAATGGTGTGTCTGCTTTTATCTTTAAAATAAACAAAATCTGGCTAATGTGCCTGTATCTTGGAACAAAAAATATACCTTTGAAAATTAGTTTGTGTACTCTGTATTGATAATAAAGTTTAAAACTGTTATAGATAAGCTTTTTTTCCTTGATTCTAACTTCATTAATAAGCAGAGAGTAACAAAATTTTTGTCAGAAATTGGAACTGACTTAAAGACAGAAAACAGTGTTTCCAAGGCTTTATACAAGAGTCTGTCTTGTTTTTTCGAAATGTTGTAGAAGACAGTACATTTAAAATCCCCAAGATTTTAACATTTTAGTGGGTAAAGGATGTTAAGCTAGAGGGGATAAACTATAGAGAGATTTTGGTGGCTGTGAATGAGCAGAAATGGAGTCAGTGAACTTCTTGTGCACAGTGACAAAAGTATAAATATTCATCTCTTTTGGTGAATTTAACATTTGTTCTCACAGCAAGGTTTGCTAGGAGAAAAGCAAAAAACAAAGACAAGCAACAACAACAAAAATAATATATATGCAATAATTATAAAATGATATGAAAATATCTGATTTCTGTTGGTGGGAAAAATCACATACTATTAATACCGTTGTAGTTGCCTGGGTGGCTCAGTTGGTTATGTACAGCTCTTGATTTCGGCACAGGTCATGATCTCACAGTTGTGGGATGGATCCCAGTGTCGGGCTTCACACTCAGAGTCTGCTTGAGATTTTCTCTCTCCCTCTGCCCCTCCCCCCATTCACACTGTGTGTCTCTCTCTTTCCTCTCTCTCTTTCTCAAAATAAATAAAATCTTTAAAAAAACACTGCTGTGATTTGTGTCTGTATTCATAATTGAAAGAAATGGTAAATTTTAGTTAAAGGTTAGTTCAAGACAACCTGTTTTTTTTTAATAATTTATTTTATTTTTTCAGTGTTCCAAGATACATTGTTTATGCCCCATACCCAGTGCTCCATGTAATCCGTGCCCTCCTTAATACTCACCACAAGGCTCATTCTTCCTTCAAACCCATCCCTTCCAAAACCCTCAGTCTGTGTCTCAGAGTCCAAAGTCTGTCATGCTTCATTTCCCTCTCTGATTTATCCCAGTTCACATTTCCTTTCCTGCTCCCACTGTCCTCAATGTTACTCCTTATGCTCCACAAGTAAGTGAAATCATATGATACTTGACTTTCTCTGCTTGGCTTATTTCAGTCAGCATAATCTCCTCCAGTCCTGTCCATGTTGCTACTAAAGTTGGATATTCATCCTTTCTGATGGAGATGTAATATTCCATTGTATATATGGACCATATCTTCTTTATTCATTCGTCTGTTGAAGGGCACCTTGGCTCTTTCTACAGTTTGGTGATTGTAGCCATTGCTGCTATGAACATTGGGGTACATATGGCCCTGCTCTTCACTACCTCTGTATCTTTGGGGTAAATGCCCAGTAGTGCAATTGCAGGGTAATAGGGTAGTTCTATTTTTAATTTTTTAAGGAATCTCCACACTGTTTTCTGAAGTGGCTGCACCAACTTGGATTCTTACCAACAGTGTAAGAGGGTTCCCCTTTCTCCACAGCCTCTCCAATACTTGTTTCCTGTCCTGTTAATTTTGGCCATTCTGACTGGTGTAAGGTGGTATCTCAGTGTGGTTTTGATTTGAATTTCCCTGATGGCTAATGATGACGAACATTTTTTCATGTGTCTGTTAGCCATTTGTATGTCCTCTATGGAGATGTGTCTGTTCATGTCTTCTGTCCATTTTTTTGATGTGATCATCTTTTTTGGGGGTGTTGAGTTTGAGGGTTCTTTATAGATCTTGGGATATCAGCCCTTTGTCTATAGTGCCATTTGCAAATATCTTCTCCCATTCCATGGGTTGCCTCTTTGTTTTGTTGATTGCTTCCTTTGCTATGCAGAAGATTTTTATCTTGATGAAATCCCAAAAGTTCATTTTCACTTTTGTTTCCTTTGTCTTTGGAGACGGGTTTGAAAGAAGTTGCTGTGGCCAGTGTCAAAGAGGTTACTTCCTATGATTTCCTCTAGGATTTTAATAGATTCCTGCCTCACGTTGGGGTGATTCATCCATTTCGAGTTTATCTGTATGGTGTAAAAGAATGGTTGAGTTTCAGCTGATTTCTGTGCATTGATTTTATATCCTGCCACACTACTGAAGAGTTGTGTGAGTTCTAGTAGTTTGGGGATGGAGTCTTTTGGGTTTTCCACATAAAGTATCATGACATCTGCAAAGAGAGAGAGTTTGACTTTGCCAATTTGAATACCTTTTATTTCTTTTTGTTGTCTGATTGATGTTGCTAGGACTTCTAATACTATGTTGAGCAATAGTAACAACCTCTGTTTAATTCTATCTATGGATCCCTTGGGGACACGGGGGACCCCCCCACACACACCCAGGTAAAGAACCCTGTCCTAGAACATTGTACTCATTTGTATCAAAGTTGGTTCTCTGGCTAATACGCGCTCCCACTGATAGGAAAAGAGAAAAATAAATCACAGCAGTTGGAAGGGATTTTAACCAGGCAAGGTATGGAAGTTGCACATGTTGAATATACACATTCATGGGATTTTAGTCACATGGCCATACTTAAAAAAAGATGGGAAATATATTCTGCAGTTCAGCAGCCATGTGTACAAGACAAAATAATAGATTTTTAAAGACAGCTAGTATTTGACAGTCTCCTTAGTAACCCTTTTGTATCCATTCTCACTTTGCTGTAATCCATTCTTAATACTGCCACCAGACTATTTTTTAAACTCTAAATCTGATCATGTCAGTCTCTATATATTTCAGTGTTTCTAAATATCTTAAAGTAGTACTCCCTTACTTGCAGTTCATCAGGATTGGATGAGGTTGGGGGGGCAGTTTTGCAAGTGATTTAGATCCATATGCCAATTAAAAATGAAAATAGAATTTTAAAGTAGGATTGTATGTATATGTAGCAATTTGTTCCTATACATACAAATTGAGAGGATTAGCAAATACAGAATTGTATTGAAATGTTCTTGAACTCATGGTAGTACATGGACATCATATTTCAATAAAAGCTTAAAAAAGTTACTTTGTGAGGCATATTTTTGTATGTTAAAAATGTGTCTACATTCTTGAAAAGGTAAATGGCTAGCCTGCAGGGTAAATGAAAGACTTCTTGTTCTTACTGTGGCATACTATACCCTTTGTGCTCTAGGTCTTCACTTCACCTGTATATCATATCTGTCCTTATAGGCATTGTAGGCTTACCAGTAACTTCTGACCCCCCAAATACAATATGCTTTTTGATGCCTGTACCATTGGATCTTATTTTTCAATGTCATTTATCTTTTTTGTACTTTTTTTCTCTCTGCCCATTAGCTCCTTCCTTTTCATGATCTACCCTGAAAGTTATTTATTTGTTAAAGCATAATTCTAAAGTTGCCTCCTCTGAGCTTTTCCTGCTTCATAGGATCCCTGTCTTTAGATAGGTGTCCCATTTCTAGCCCTTCAAACACAGAAGTTTCTAGACTTCGATGCAAATCTCTACCGTAGCATTTATTATTAGGACGATTTTCCTACTTATTCCACAACTATTGTACACTCTTTAGTTCAATGCCTGGTCTAGTTTTGAAGTATACAAAAACAAACATTCCATAGCCTCATAATCTTGTATAGGTCATAATTCAGAGTTTAGAATCTAGTACAATGGACAAAACAAGTTACTGGTGGAGAAGAGAATGTGGAAAATATAAGAAAGGAAAAATGGTAGCAAAGGAAAGAAAACCAACTTGATGCAGTCTTGGGAGGCCTCATGATACCTTCAAACAATATTGAAGATTTTAATAAGCATGTAAAATTTGAGCTATGTCCCAGAGAAAGACAGTGGCACAGAAACTTGATAAAGAAATTTGTCATATTTGAACAACAGTAAGTGGTCACGCTGGCTAGGATAAAACAGTTGATGTAGAAAAGTGATAGAAAATTGAGTTGGTCCCACTCCAGACCCACTAAATCAAAATTGCAAGGAAATATGAGGATTCTTAATCAACTGCACTTGTAACAAGAATGCTTACCAAATCTGCAGCTCTCTACTTAATGGGTCTAAGAGGGTGCGCTTTCACTGCATGGACAAGAACTCAGAAGCTGTTTTTCATCTAGAAAAGAATATATAAGGATTGGACCAAGGGACCTTGTGTGAACACATGTATTTTTTAAAAATTTTATTATGGAGAATTTTGAGTATTTACAAAGATAGGTAGAATAATGAACCTACTTATGCATCACCAGGTTTCAGCAATTCTGATGACCAAGTATACCTCTACATCTGGTCTTTCCCCTTCCAATTTTAATTTTTTAAATAATTCCCTTTTAACTTACCTATTGGTTTTTAAGTTACAGTTCTTTCTTTGCATTACATTTTTAACAGTTGGTCTAAGGAATGAGATATTCTGTTTTCTACTCAGTGCAGTATGCACTCAGACTCAGCATCCCTAAGTAGCCATATTCGTGTGGTAGAACTCTGGCCTCCTGATTGCAGGTCATGGGGCAGTAGGTAGGTACTAGTTTAAATCGACTACACTTTAACCTTTGGGGCCTAATGATGAATTTTAGACGGGGTTGTTTTTCTAGCTGAGCATGCCTCCATTATGGAGCTACTGTGAAGATTAAATCACCTAGTAAGTGAGAAATCAGAATAGTCCCTTCTTTTCCCCTTCTTCCTTTATAAATGTGACTCCAGTCTGTTAGACATAGTTTTGTTGACAAGGTTTTAAGATCTTTTAGTAAACGTAGTCCAAAGCTGTTCATATACAAATTTTACCAACAAAACAAAATCCTTACATAAAATGAATAAAACAGTATCAAAGTATAAAAAAAAAGAAAAGAAAATTGAGTTGGAAAAGTAAATTGTGGAAAAGTAAACTGTGAAAGGCTTTGAGTTCCTGAGTGAAGAATTTACACAGTGGAAGAACCATCACTAAGCTTCTGAACAGGTGAATAACAAAGTCAAAGCAATGCTTTAAGAAGACAGCTTGGCAGAGTTCACAGGGAAAAGACTGAATATAGAAAGACTAGGAAGCAAATTACAGAAATGATGCAGTTGTAGAGATTCTGGTTCAAATATCTAGTGCAAGTATATGAGCTAAACATCTGGCCATATGGCAGGTTCAATTTACACATTTACACAGATACCCTTCCCCACAACCATAATGAGCATATTGGATAAAATATATCCAAAAGAATTTTTTTTAATAAAAAGGGAAATACCAAATGTCAGCAGGAAAGATACTCAAGACTAGGAATGTTGCTGGGAGCTAATACTGTATAACATCTCAAGAGGATTCAGAAATGTCTACAGACCTTAAGAGTAGTTTCAACACCCTCATGTAGGTAGGAATTATGAGTTTGGGTCCTGGTGAGGTAAGGGGACTGAAACTGAACACATCATGAGTACTAAAAGCTTGGAAGGAGTGTTTAATTTTTTATTTTTTTAAGAGTTAAGCATATGGCTAT
This sequence comes from Spilogale gracilis, assembly GCA_004023965.1. Taxonomy (NCBI): domain Eukaryota; kingdom Metazoa; phylum Chordata; class Mammalia; order Carnivora; family Mephitidae; genus Spilogale; species Spilogale gracilis. Next base: position 35,379 of record PITA01004878.1, on the reverse strand, counting down.
TCCCATATGCTTTCTTTTTTGTTTCAATTTTTAAATTCGTGTTTGTTAAAATATAGTGTAATAGTAGTTTAAAGAATAGAATTTAGGGATTCATCACTTGCATATAACAACCAGTACTTACCATAAGGGCCCTCCTTAATAACCATCACTCATTTAATACTTCCCTCTGCCCACCTCCCCTCCAACAATTCTGTTTTCTCTTTAAAGGGTTTTGTTTTTTTTTTTATGGATTGCCTCTCTGCCCCCCCCCACGTTCATATGTTTTGTTTCTTAAATTCCACATGAGTGAAAGAGTCCTATTTTTATTTTAAGAAGAGAGACTAGGAAAATAGGCACCAAACCATAATAGACAAGAGGATTCATAATCATCTCATAAACACTATATGCATGGTCTGTGAACTCCAAACTGAAAAATTAAAACTGGTCTAGGACCAGTAAGACTCCTCAGGGTTCTGACAAAAATACAAAACATCTCTGGGTCACTTCTATGACCCAGTGTACAAAACACCCCATGGTAAAAGTTGCCTTAGCGAAGATGAATTTATGGTCAAAATATTTAAATCTTGCAAGAAAGTAAGAAAGTATGTTGTGGCAGAGTTGGTAGAGAAAACAATCAGAATTAGCCCTCAAGAACTAACAAGGTGATAAAATACTCTAAAAGATTATAAAACTAGAATATTTAAAATTAATAGATTTTTTAAAAGAGAAATAATGAAAACAGTACAGTATGAAAGAACAGACATGTTTGAAAACGAACATCTAAAAAATGGTAGAGTACTTGAAACTAAAAATAGATGACAAAAAAGAGGCTAAGAGTCATAGAGGTTAGAATAAAGAGACCTATGCATTCTAATAGGAGATCCAAAAGAAACTGAAAAGAAGGGGTGAGAAACAATAATCAAAGGAATGTCTGAGATTTCCGCAGTACCTAAAAAATACTCCAAAAGCAAAAATCCATTCATCCCCAGGTTAACAAACATCTCTAAATAAATTTTTAGAAATCCACACCTAGATACAACATAATTAAGCTACAAAATATCAAAGAAAAAAGAAAGACAAACTCATGACTTTCAAAGGAAAAATATTTAGTCTCAATAGGAATGGAAGCTCAAAGCTAAGGGAAGGTAACTATTAAGAATTCTACACACAGCTAAATTATTATTCCAAATTAAGGTAAAGAAATTTTTTTTTCAGAGAACAAACCAGTTCACCACTCAGAGACCGTCATTTAAAGAATTAGCTGAGCGGTGCCTAGATGACTCAACTGGTTGGGGGTCTGCCTTCGGCTTTGGTCATGATCCTGGAATCCTAGGATTGAGCCCCACATCAGGCACCCTGCTCAGCCAGCTTTTCCCTTTCCCTGTGCTCTCTCTCTCTCTCTCAAATAAATAAAATCTTAAAAAATAATAATAATTACTGAAATAAAACAATCTAGAAGGAAGGAATGGGGTGCAATAAGCAACAAACAAATTGGTAAACCAAAATAAGCAGTGGCTAAAGCACTTTTTGGTGTGGGAAGTGCCTTAATTTGGTGAATTTGGGAGTAATTTAGCCTCATTCTCACTTCTTTTGGGAGCCTACACATATTCTGATCCATTCTTTCCTGGATTTTTACAGGCACAGGCCTCAATGTAGAGCTATGTGTTTTATTATAACTAGATAGATAAGTCTGCTTATTTCTGGGGTGCAGTGATTAAAGCCTATAAGACACATGCATTTCTGTAATGCCAGTTTTATCAGTAATACTGCTGGCATTTTTATCTTCATTGCCTACTCTTCTCAGTTTGAAACTTCAGAGATTTAGCTAAAGTGGTATCCAGAAGGAAATTTGTGGCTACAAAATACATATTAGAAAACAAGACTGAAAACGAATGCTCTAAGTGTTAAACTCAGGAGATTAGAAAAAAAAGTAAACATAAATATATAAGATAATAAAGAGCAGATGAAATAGAAAACAGACATAATAAAGAAGGCAAGGAAACTAAAAGCTGGTTTTTCTAACAGCCGTAGTAATAAGAACCAAGAAAAAATTATAAATGATAAATGATATTAAGAATGAAAAAGTGGGGGCGCCTGGGTGGCTCAGTTCGTTGAGCGACTGCCTTCGGTTCAGGTCATGATCCCGGAGATCCGGGATCGAGTCCCACATCGGGCTCCCTGCTCGGCGGGAAGCCTGCTTCTCCTTCTCTCGCTCCCCCTGCTTGTGTTCCCTCTCTCACTGTGTTTCTCACTGTCAAATAAATAAAATCTTAAAAAAAAAAAAAAGAATGAAAAAGTGGACACATAACTACAAAAGATAGTTTCAAAACTCAAGTGAATGTCAACTTTATGCTGACAAATGTGAAAACTTAGATGGAATGGTAAATTGTCAATAAAAATATAAATATGGATTCAAGAAATAATAGAAAATATGGACTATAACCACTAAAGAAACAACTAGTGGTCATCAATTTAAATTCCAGGTCAAGATGTTTACAGCCTTATTTTACCAAAACTATGCCAGAGAAAGAAAAAAAGAGGAGACCTCTCAATTTCTATGAGGCTAGTATAATCCTGATATCAAAAAGATGAATAAAGAAAGGAGAATTTAATCTTACTTTAAAATGTAAACATTCTAAATAAAATAATCACAAGCCAAATCCAATATATCTATAAAAATAATCAAAATGTCATGACCTAACTGGTTTATCCCAGGAACACAAGGATATTAGAAAAATCTATTAATATTCACCATATTAATAGATTAAGGGAGAAGAAAAAGGCACACCAATAGATAAATAACATTTGTTAAGTTTCAATGTCCACCCAGGAGAAAAACTTAGCAAACTAGGAAAAGAGGATAATTTTAATTTCTTTCATCATAAGTACAAGTTTTTAACAGTCACAAGATAAAAGATGCTCATCATTACTGCTCATATTGAACACCAGAGAGTTTAGGCAATATAAGAAAAAATGAAAAGTAGAAGGATTTAAAAATGAAAAAAAAATTAGTTATTTCTCAGACCATATTGTTCTATACACAGAAAATTCAAGAAACTCTACAAATACTAGAATTTATGAGAGTACAGCATGGTTGCTGTATACATGGATCAATGTAAATAAATCAATATAGTTCCTATATTCTAGCAACAGGCATAACTACCATTTTTTTTTTTTTTGGCCTTTTCAGTGCCAGCAAGACACTATGATTACACTTACATTATTTAATCATAAAAAGAGCACAGTAGGTATACTTTACCAGATTTTGAACCAGGGACTTGGCAAATTAAATAATTTGGCAAAGTTCCTATTGCTGTTAAGTAAGCCTGGGACTACAACCCAGGTCTATGTGACCTCAAAGCTTCTCATGCTTTTGGCCACTAGATTCTACGATTTCCTCCCCATAATTATGTAAAGAATGTGGTGATAACCCTTTGCTCCTGACCTCAACTGTTTGTTTCTACTCCAGTATTGTAAGTGTTCTTTAATAGAAGAATCATTCTCACACCCTTAGAATCTACAGAGAGAAAGCATGAATAAATAAATGGTCCTAGGAGAGTTTCTGGATAATTTTGGAAAAAATCTAGATGGTGGTGGGCTCAAAAGGATGTTCGCTGAAGAAGAGGCACCCGAGGAGAGCTAGAGGTGGTGAAACACCGGGTAGGACTGGCGGCCCACGGTTCTGTTGGGAGACGCAGTACCCAATCCCTGCTCTGTTCACGCACTGTCTGCTGGGAGACCCAACCACCCAGTCTGGTCACATCTGAGAGGACCCGCAGCCAGAAGATTCGCGTATTCCGTGTGCTCTGAAATGGGAGAGAGATGACATTCTTTAATATGGAAAGACTGGAGCCAAAACAATACCATACATTCCAGTTTCCTTAATATTACCCTTGAATATGGATTTCCCGTTACTCGTAGCAACAGCCACCGGAGCTGTAGTCACTCTTGCTGCTGCTGCTCTTGCAGCATTAATAGTGGTAAAAAGTCTAAGTTCTCTTAAGAAGAGAACAAGTAGAGGCAAAGATAGTAAAAAAATCTATTTGAGGACCGAAACAAATAAGAAACATGAAGAACTGGGTGAGAAAGAACAGGAAACACAGGAAGAATTGGGAGAGAAGGAAAAGGAAACCCACGACGAAGTGAACAAGGAGAAACAAGACAGCCAAACTTTGTAAGTGTAAACTGTAACTTGGTTACATTCCGGCTAGACAACAGATGCAGATCAAAGGAAGGCAGGCAGCCGGACCACACCAGGCTCCTTTTCTGCAGACTACAGGGCAGAGTCTGGAGGCAATGCACCGGCTTGCCTGGTGTCACAGTGACAGACTTAAGGCCAGCTTTCTGTAAAACTGGTTTTCGGAGGTAAGGATTAGTGGAGGAGACTGCATCTTTATAACGGTGTAAAGGAAGTTACATAAAGGGCAAGTTGTCAGTGTGCTCTTGTTTCTTGGTGGAAGTTTGTGTTTTGGCATTTCAGGCTCTGGTAAGGAAAAACAAAACCCTAAAATGTGTCCAGCTGGCTTTCACACAAGACATTGCGGCGACTGAAATGAAAAGGACTCCTTTCCCGGGGAGCGGCGGCGCCCGCGCAGGCAATGCGAGGCTGCCGCCATGCGGCACAATGGGCGCGACCTCACAGAACCTGGCGCGGCGGGCGGCGGGCGGCGGGACCGCGCGGTCAAACTGCGAGCGCTCGGGCAGGCGGCATATGGGCCCCTCGGGGCGGCGAGGCCGGCCGGTGGGTACTCAGGTGGCGGGTGAAAAGGCGGTGCAGGCCAGCCCGTGCCGGCCTGCGCGTCCGACTTCGGGCAAGCTTCGGCAGTATCCAACTGCTGTAATAGGCCTGCCTCTGGTTGCCACAAACAACCCAAAAGGGGTGCTTGAAAACACGCTGGTAAAGCGCAGGCTGCCTCTCCCCTCACCCGGTCGCAGTCCTCTTAGCCGCCGCGCGAGGGCGAGCAAACTCCCTTCGCTTTCCTTCGTCTCCTCCCCGATCCTCCCCGCTCCGCCTTCTCCCTCCCACCCTCGGCTGGCTCAGCCGCCTCCATTTTCCAGATCTTTCTCGAACCCTCGGCGTCTCGGGCAGCCGTTGCCCGAGTACTGACGGAAGCGACCGAAGTTGAGACGAAGAGCAGCCTCGGGCGCAGACCTGCCGCTCGCGCACCTCCCCGGCGGCCGAGCGCGCAGGCGCAGACCTCTGTAACTGCCGGTTGGAGGCGGTCGAACCGCAGTAGAGAGAGACCGAGGTGGTGGAGCCGGCGGTGTGGGAGGCCTCTATCTCTTGCTCTGGTTCGGGACGCGCTGCCCTAGATTTAGTGCCTAGAGACTTCGGGTTATTTCTTCTTTGCTTCTCGTAGGAGTCCCAATTCCTGGAGGAACAGCTTAGAAAAGGACGCGGTTCCCGCACAGGAGGCTTCAACACCAGCACCCCGACGATTTGGTGGCGGGATGTCTGTGGTTGGCATTGACCTCGGGTTTCTCAACTGCTACATCGCTGTAGCAAGGAGTGGCGGCATCGAGACCATCGCCAATGAGTACAGCGACAGGTGTACCCCGTAAGTGTCTTGGCTTGACGTAACCCCGATCCTAGCAAACGTTTTGTCCAGACCCCGCTTGGGTCTTGCCTGCTGGTTTCTTCTGCGCGCCGAACCTTGTGATGACAGGTGCAGTCCATCAACTGCAATCTCTGGGGACCGCTGGTTGGCGGGCCCAGGTGGGAGTCGGACTTCGTCGCACTGCAAAGCTGCTTTTCTTTAAAGGACAAGGGACTTCACTCTAATAATTGGCGCATCTCCTTTCTGTACCCGCTCACGCCCACATCCGCACCCCGCCTCTGTTCCCCAGCGGGCCTGCTTTAGTTTTCGGGAGGTGGTACCGGACCTTTTCGGTATCCTGAACAAATCTCTGAAAAGATGTCTGGTTACCTCTAGCAGGGTTTGCGGGGGATTATCGGCCGCGGGCGGGTATCTCCCGTTAGCTGAGCAAAGAATTCCTCATTCCGCCCTCCTCCTTTCCCCATCTCTCTCTGCGTGACAGCTTTTCAAAAAAGTAAGAAAATGAAAGCTTAGACTGCGCACATCAGAAGATGAGTTGCAGGTTCATTTGGCCCAGAAAGCCTTTTTTTCTTTTTTTATAAGTTGTTGAGGTGTTCGGGATTTTACCCGGTGTCCTTGAAAATTCATGGTAATGGGACTGGTTTCCAGTGGCGTATATTAATGATGGATTGATGAGGGGGAATCGGGGATGGGAGTTTTTGGCCTCCTGTATTGTATTGGTGATGTATGTCCATTAATGGAAAACAGTGCAGCCAGAACCTATCAAAAGCGAATTTCTACAGAATGAATTATAGAAGAATCAGAGGCGGCTGTCCTGTATAAACAGGATTGTGGAGTGATTTGTTATGAACAGTTAATGAAAGACTTAGGAGTGGCATTATGTCACGGAAACATGTTCCTACACGTTCCATTGTTTCTCTGGTTTGCAAAGTTTGTTGGCAAAGAATAATCAGACAAAGAATAATTAAGACAGGTGTATGAAAAACTAGCCTTTTAACGTCAGTTCCTGTTACTGGTAATTTTGTGAACAAACCAACTGTTCATGTCTTACTTTCTATGGAAAAGTAACCAAACATCTTAATTTGATGCTTTAAAATGATCCAGAATATAATTATATAAATGTGAGAGTAATTTTAAGATCAGTGTTAAGCTAAGCCTTTAAATGATAAAATTATTATGATTTTATGAATAACCTAAAAATGTTGAGATGTTGAAGAGTGGCTTACTTGAAGCAGTTTGTGCTTTGGTTTCTTTCAAAGAATATTCTGGATGTTTTATACCACCTTTTTCTTGATTTTTACATTATATTCTGTTGAAATTTTGCATTTTTAAATTCTCAAATATGAGCATAGATCAGTTAATCCTCATAGTATTGTTACAAGTTATGCTTCCTTTTACATCTTTTTTCCAGCCTTTATGCACAATGAGAGGCTGAAGCAGGAGTTGTGAACTGTTTTATGACTTTATGTCTGCAAGATCTTGTTTTAAGCCACAATAGATACAGGCTGCCAGGAAAGCAGCAGTGAATAATATTGTCCTCTTTCAGCAGAGTAGAGGTAAAGTGAGGGTTAGGATGGACATTCCTCTAATCCTTAAAGTCTTATCCTAAAAGATAAGAAACCACAACTGAAAGACAAATACTGCATTTCCAGCTCAGAAGTCTTAGTAGTGAGTCCATGATCTTTAAAGAACCTGGCCAGACTTAAGAGTGTTCTTTAGGGTGCCTGGGTGGCTCAGTGGGTTAAGGTTTCTGCCTTAGGCTCAGGTCATGATCTCAGGGTCCCAGGATTGAGGCCCACATCAGGCTCTCTGCTCAGCAGGGAGCCTGCTTCCTCCTCTCTCTCTCCCTGCCTCTCTGCCTGCTTGTGATCTCTCTCTCTGTCAAGTAAATAAATAAAATCTTAAATTAAAAAAAAGTGTTCTTTAAAAATTAGGCTGCTATTTTTATGTTCTAGAAGTCTCCTTGCTACTATTCTTAGGCACATTGGTTAATTCTACATGGCTGAGATTTAATATGATATTTCTGATCTGTGTGTAAGTCACTGATACCTAGATTTAATGAATCTAGTCCAAACTAGAAAATTGCTAAGCGGAAGTATTCTTCGCTTGCATCAGCAATTCTGCCCCTCTTTTCATAGCTGTGTACTGTTACTTACCTCAAGATCTCTTATTATTACTGAATTAATACTACCCTGTAGTCTGTTCTTACACTGCATTTACGCTGTGGAGCTTAAAGTTTAGTGAAAACATAGCTTTTCCAGGTCCCTGGACCTTTGTTTATTGAATACGTATCTTGCAAAAAGCATAACTATTACAGAACCTGTAAATTTTCTAATACGCCACAGTAGTTAATGATATAAACTAGCTTTCAAAAACTTTTTTCCCCTGTTCCAGTCACTGACACCAAGGTAATAAGACATAGGTGTTTACAAATACATTGCAAAAGGACCTTGTGGAAAGAGGAAGGATATGTTCCATTTAATTGGTTTTGGCATTTATGTTTTTAACATTTACTTCATTCTCTAATATACTTGATTATGTATACATGGAAAGGTCAGGTGTATAAACCAAGGACAGTTTATTTATTTTTTTAAAAGATTTTATTTATTTATTTGATAGAGAGACAGATCACAAGTAGGCAGAGAGGCAGGCAGAGAGAGGAGGAAACAGGCTCCCTGCTGAGCAGAGAGCCTGATGTGGGCGTTGATCCCAGGACCCTGAGATCATGATCTGAGCTGAAGGCAGAGGCTTTAACCCACTGAGCCACCCAGGCGCCCAACCAAGGACAATTTAATAGAAAAGATAATTGCTTAAGTTTTGGCCTTCTGTAAAGTTGGAGGGCTTGTACTAGTTGCTCTTCTCTCATGCAGAAATTGAAGGAGAAGGAAATTAACATGCATAAGTTGAGAAAAAAATTAATTTCAGAACATTTTATTAAAAACAACTGTTGCAAATAATACATTATATGTTAATAAAAATACAAAAATAAAACAATTGTTATACAAATAGTACATGTTCATTGTAGAGATGTAGGTACATTAACGGATGAAAGAAAAATTTAATTCCTCCACCCAGAAATAAAGCTTCGAGATGGTTTTCTCTGTGTTTCAAGGATAGATTATACTTATATATTTATAGCCTGTTTGGTAACTTCTGTGTAATGTATACTTCTATACCATTAGTTTCAATGTTTGTATAATCCTTTCTTTAATCCATCCCTTTTTAGATCGTGAGGTTTTTATTTTTTTATAAGCTATATTGCAATAACTATCTTTGTAGTTGAATTTTTGACCCTTATAATTCTTTCAAATTAATTCTCAGAAGTAAAATAACTGAGTATGCACATTAGGGGATGTTTGTATGGTTCAATTAAGCATAGATGTAGGGATTAGAGTTTCCATCCCTGGCTTAATTATATCAAAGTGATTAGTTTCATACATGGAAAAGAAAACTGTAATCAAGAACCTTCATTCAATATTAGACTGAAGCGTGTGATCAGCTAAAACATGCTACTTTTGTTGATAATGGTGATTGCTATGTGACAAGCATGCTTCTGTTGTCATACATATTATATCAGTACTGTGAGTTTGGTAATACTAGCTTTTTTTCATAAGCTTAAAGCAAACCTAACTGTTTTGCCAAGAACTTGTAAACATGATCAGTTTCATGAAGCATGAAACTGATTCAGCTTCAGGCCTCTTTTCCCCCCAGAACCCCAAAGTCCTTCCATTATCCATTGGTATAAGGATGGTATATCCATATTAGGTTAATAAGTCTAAATCAAAGGAACAAATTATCTGGCTGAGAAGCATCTTTGCTCTAGTATCAATAAGTTCATCTGTTTTTGCCTAGTTTCTAAGAACTATTGTTTTAAAATGTTTTAAGTTATTTTAAGGACATGTAAAAAATCTTATTTTGATTAAAAAATTCATTAAAATGCGTACCAACACAAAATAGGTTAATATAAGTATGTGGAGGAAAGCAGTGTGGAAGACTATAAACTACAAACTGCATATTTTTTTGTGGGTAGAATTATGGAGGGCATGCTTTTAATACATAGTCTGTAATGTTCTGAATTTTTATGAGCATATTTTACAATAAGGAAAAGTGGATTTTTTTTTTAAGTGAAAGTATTTCAAGAGATTTTTTGTTAGGTGTATTTTATCAAAATTCTGTATGATCAGACAGTATTCAGTTCTCTGGTTTTCTGTCTTCACTTTTCCCTGTTTCTTTTTTTTTTTTTTTAAAGATTTTATTTATTTGACAAAGAGAAACACAGGCAGAGAGGGAACACAAGCAGAGGGAGTGAGAGAGGGAGAAGCAGGCTTCCCGCCGAGCAGGGAGCCCGATGTGGGACTCCATCCCGGCTCTCCGGGATCATGACCTGAGCCAAAGGCAGTCGCTTAACCGAGCCACCCAGGCATCCCTACTTTTCCCTGTTTCTTTACCAGTGTACAAATAATCTGGAAATATGGGACTATATTATTTTTACATTATTTTGAGATGTCCTTTTCAGTACATACTGGTAGAAATCACTTACTTTGAGTCATTAAAAATAGACATTTTTAGGGTGCCTGGGTAGCTCAGTGGGTTAAAGCCTCTGCCTTCAGCTCAGGTCATGATCTCAGGGTCCTGGAATTGAGGCCCACATCAGGCCCTCTGCTCAGCAGGGAGCCTGTTTCCTCCTCTCTCTCTGCCTGCCTCTCTGCCTACTTGTGATCTCTCTGTCAAATAAATAAATAAAATCTTTAAAAAAAAAAATAGACATTTTTATACGTAGGAAATCCCAAACTCCAGAAGTTAATAGTGACTATAGTTGGGTAGGAGGAGGACTTTTCTTGGTGATAGCAGTTGGGGAGGCTTTTCATTTTACTTAAATATTTTTTGTATCATTTGAATTGGCTTTGTATGTCTTACTATGAGCTTATGTTAACTTTGATTTAATATATTTTAAATACAACGTAGAAAGTCAATCTCCAGACCTTCCCAACCACCTGGTAAACTTTAGTATGTTTGTTTTTAGTTTAAGCAAGTGTATGTGTACATAACTGGTATGTTTCTCTATTTTTTTTTAATAAAAGTAGAATTACAAGGTATATATTTTGCAACTTTTTCTCAAAATACACCGTGAACATCTCAAACTTGTGTGTACAGTTCTCATTTCTCTCATTTTTAAATTTTTTATTTTTTAAGTTTTTAAATTTCAGTTAACACACAGTGTAATACTAGTTTCAGGTATACAATTTAGTGATTCAGCACTTTCTTATAGCACCCAGTGCTTATCACAAGTGCATTCCTTAATCCCCATCACCTATTTCACCCATCCCCCACCCACCTCACTTCTGGTAACCATCAGTTCTCTATAGTGCAGAATCTGTTCCTTGATGTGCCTCTCTCTTTTTTACCCTGTGCGGGTTTGTTTTGTATCTTAAATTACACATATGAGTGAAATCATATTGTACTTGTCTTACTCTGACTTATTTTGCTTAGCATAATACTCTCTAACTCCTTTGGGTAAATATCTTGTACTGCAATTGCTGGATTATAGGGTAGTTCTATTTTTAACTTTTTGAGGAACCTCCATACTGTTTTCCACAATGGCTGCACCAGTTTGCATTCCCATCAGCAGTGTGGTTGTGTTGTTGATTTTAGCCATTCTGACTTAATTTACCTTTTTAATTTAAATGGCTGTACAGTATACTATTGATAAATGCACTATTAATGGATGTTGCAAATTATTATTTTGCTATTAAAAAAAACAAAAAATGAGTACCTTTTTTTTTTTTTTTTTAATTGTGCTAAGTTAGAATGGAAAGACAGATAGCTCACACGTTAGCATGGCCAAAGCTCAGACTATAAAATCTTTTAGTATTCAACATTTTCTATGATAAAATGAATCTTTAGTTAATGCCTTGAATTTGTGGGTGAGAAATTCTGAAAAGCTTCTATAAGACAAGGAACAATAAGTACAAATTAACATACTATCTTGAGTTTAAGGTATTTGACAGGGTATGGTAGTCTTTCGTATATGGTCACTACAATACAAATTAATCAGCATAGCTGTGTTTTGATAAAGCTTTATTTACAAAAAGAGGTGGCAGATGGTAATTTCCAAACTCCTTGTGTAGTCAGTCATAATCAAAAGAACTTTAAAATTATGGTGCATTGGGCTCCTGGGTGGCTTGGTTGATTAAGTGACTGCTTTCAGCTCAGGTCATGATCCTAGAGTCCTGGAATCAAGTCCCACATTGGGTTCCCAGCCCCGCAGGGAGTCAGCTTCTCCCTCTGACCCTCTCCCCTCTCATGCTCTCTCTCTCTTTTTCTCTCTCTCAAATAAATAAAGTCTTCTTAAAAAAAAAAAAATATATATATATATATGGTGCATTGCTATTGGAATTTGACCTGTTGAATTTTATGATGATTAGCTTTTCAAATAATGTATCTAACAGTTAAACACATCTAGTTTAATATAAGTACTCAGCTTTTTAAATATGTCTATCTAAGTACAGTTGACCCTTGAACAACGAATTGTTCAAGGGTTTGAACTGTGCAGGTTGGCATATAGGTGGACTTTTTTTTTTGATAAATACAATGTTACTATTTTCTCTTATAATTTTCTTAACATTTCTTTTTCTCTAGCTTAATATAAGAACACAGTGTATAATACAACACAAAATATGTGTTAATGGTTATCATTAAGGCTTCTGCTCTGCAGTAGGCTGTTAGTAGTTATATGCAGGTTAAAAATTATATATGGATTTTCTACTGTGCAAGGATTCAGCACCCCTAACTCCTTCATTGTTCAAGGTTCAACTTTGTGTGATTTCTGTTAATAGTTTCAAGTTGTGAACCAATATGTTTATGAATTAGGCACATTTATTAAAAGCATTTAGCAACTCTTAAAAGAAATTTTTATTTTTTATATGTTAAAAAGTTTTATCCGTTGTCCACACTGAAAGACTGAAAAGTTTTTGTTATTAAATCATATATGCCTAAAAGAAGTCTTATTTAGGGGGACACCTGGGTGGCTCAGGTAAGTGGCTAACTCTTGATTTGGCTCAGGTCATGATCTCAGGGCTCTGGGATGGAGGCCTCTGGGACTCCACTCTCAGCTGGGAGTCAGCTTGAGGATTCTCTCTCAGCCCCACTCCTCCGTGCATGCTGGCAAGCTCTTGCACTCTCTCCCTCTCTCCCTCTTTGTCTCCCCCCTTCTCTCCTCTGTCTCCCACTCTGTCTCCCTCTCTCTCCTCTCTCTCTTCTCTCTCCCTTTCTCTCTCTCTCTATCCCTCTACCTCTCTTTTCCTCTCTCTCCTCTCTCCCCCTCTCTCTCTGATCTTTAAAAAAAAATTGTCTTATTTTTTAAGGAGCAAGCTAGAGAATAAATGGCACCATAAGTCTTTGGGGGAACATTCTTCCCCCATTTCCTTCTAGGGCAATTTTTCCAGATAGTTAAACTTGAAAAATAATAACGATATGTTTTCTTTACTGCAGAACTTCTCAGATCCGTTCATTTGTTTATAGGCATTGAAACACTCCCAGGAAAGAATGTTTTTCCCAACTTATTTGAATCTCCAAGGAATTATATTCCACAGAACAGTATTTGGAAAATGATGCTATCAGGCAGTGGTTCTCAGTTGGAAATTTTGCCCCTTAGGGCACATCTGACAATATCTGAAGGTACATTTTTGGTTGACACTCTGGGGGTGAGGAGTGGGGGGAGTGCTTCTGGAATCTCAGGAGCTGACCCCCTGATTTAAACTGATTGATGGCCCTTTCATATCATCATTCATTCAGCTGTTGTTTTCTTAATATGTACTTGATAACAGAAGAGGCTGTAAATAGTAATTGTGATCTTACGGAAACTGGCAAGGGAAAGCTGGCAATTTTTAAAGTAGGGTTATTTTAAAAAATGAAAGTGGTACATTCAAGAGGCTTTGAATCTTTAGTGGAGACTGACAAAGTGAACAAATGAGAAATCTCATAGTCTTTTGGCAGTACATGTTTTCTCCAGCCTGATCATGCTTGGCCTTATAAAAACAGGCTTCATAAGAGAGAAATAAAATTAATCTTAAGTTTTAAGGGAAAATACAAATACAGCTTTTTTTTTAAGAGATTTGTTTACAATAGTGTGCATGTGGGGTTGGAGGGTGGCAGCGGTGGTCAGAGGTAGAGGGAGAGAGAGAATCTCAAGCAGACTCTCTCCATGGAGGGTAGAGCCCAAGTGGTGCTTGATCTGACAACCCTGAGATTACGACCTGAGCCAAAATCAAGAGTTGGATGCTTAAACAACTGAGCCACCCAGACGCCGCAAAATACAGCTTTCTTAAATTAATAATTGTCATTTGATTTTTTGCCCCTTATCTACCAAAAGCATCATAGGGTGTTTAGAATTTTGTGGCATTCTCTGAGAGTCTGGGATCACCACTGTGGTGGCAATATCAGATTGGAAATTAGAGATTTAAGCTGCATTATAAACCCTTCGTTTTGTTTGTTTTTAGGTATAAGATAGAATTTCTAAGTAACAGCTGAAATAAAGTATAGCAAATATAATATAAATGGATTATGTAATATACATTTGGGTTAACTATTGAATATCTTTTCTATAAAAACTTTTATGTCAGCCTCTAAAGTATGATATAATGTGTTTATTTCCCTTGGTGTTAGTAAAGTCAGGTAAAAGTTTTGAGAGATGCTAGGTATTTTGATTCCAGAATCTTTTCAAAAGATTCTTAAAGGAAGGAGTTTGAAGCCCTTTTTTAGCTATGTGAGGAAGGTTTTCTGTGTATTGAAAGTAGGTATTTCCATTAAATTGTTTAAACTTTAAAGTTGTCTACCTTTAACTTCAGATAATATCTAATGTAACTGTTTAGCTTTCTCTGTGAAGTGATAGATGTATGCAGCATGATTCAAAGAATCTAGCACTTAAAAATTGACAGCTGAATCAATAGTATTTGCCTCCAGTGTTCTAAGAGAAGTTAACTTTTTGAGAATTAACCTAAGAGTAAGATTTTCTGTTTACTCAAGTCATGGTCATCTAGTATTAAAAATTGAAAGTATTATGTGTGTCCAAATAATGGAGTTGAAAGAAGAACAGATTATAATAAAGTAGGCTAAGAGAAGGCAAATCCATATTTTCTCTGATGAACTTTAGGATGGAATGCCAACAATCCACACAGATAACCATATTAGGTATGCAAATACCTACTATGGCAGGGACTGTGTTGAATTCGAGTATGTTTCCCACTTAAAATTAATACATCTCAGTTTCATAATAGTCACATTTCATGTGCTTAATCATCACATACGGCTGGTGGCTACTGTATCGGACAGCGAAGATCTAGTCTGTCACTAAGTCCTTTGAGTTGTACCTCCTGAATATCTCTTAATTCAGGGAGTTATTTGGAAGAGATGATCTGCTTAGAAGTCTCAAACATACTTCAATCCAACATGTCCAATTAGCACTGTGATGGTCCATCTCAAACCTGTCCATTTTACAGTGTTTTCTGTCTCATTGAATGACACCATTCTATCCTCTTACGCAAATGGGAAACCTAGATATTAGTCATGATATTTGCCTCTTCCTCTTATCTGTTCCAGCACTGTTCAGTAAAAATATGTTAGCAACATGCATAAATGTTCTAGTAGTTACACCAAAAAGATAAGAAACAGGTGAAATTAATTTTAATATATTTGATTTAACTCAGCATATCCGTAATCTTATTTACATATTTTTAAATCAGATATTTTATATTCCTTTTTAAATATTAAATTTTCAAAGTTCGAGTATGTTTCCCACTTAAAATGAATACATCTCAGTTTCATAATGGTCACATTTCATGTGCTTAATCATCACATACGGCTGGTAGCTACCATATCGGACAGCGAAGATCTAGTCTGTCACTAAGTCCTTTGAGTTGTACCTCCTGAATATCTCTTAATTGCTTCTCTCTCTCTCAGCTGCCATCATCCTGATAAAAATTTCTGATAACGTCTAGCCTTCCTCCCATCAGTTCACACTGGTCGAAATGATCTCTGCCAAATCTCCTTAATTCAATCCCCATCATCATTTACTCTTCCTTAAAATCTCCTCACTTCCTCGGGTAACCCCACCCTGATCCTTCTTCTCTAGATCAATTCTATTATATACTCATCTAGTATCATGTATACCCTCTATTGTAGCACCTAGTTTATTCAACCAAGATCTGTTAAGTAAATGAATTTAACTGCTTGCCCTTCCTGAAAATGCTGTGCTCCCCAATATAACAGTATCCTGTTTGACCCTTAAAAAGCACTGTTCTGGGGGGGGTGTACCTGGATGGTTCTGTCCATTAAGCATCAGACTCTTGATCTCAGCTCACGTTTTGATCTTCAGGTTTTGAGTTTAGGCCCCATGTTAGGCTCCATGCTGGGTATGGAGCCTACAAAAAAAAAAAAAAAAGGCATTTTTCTGGCATCTTTCCTCTTCAGATCATCTTCTGTATAAGCATAGAATGTTCTTTTCTTTATTCAGAAGCCTTTAGTGAGTTCACTTTACCTACTGAGATAACTTCCAAATTTATAACTTGTCATTTGAGGCCTTGTGTAATCTGACCCCAGTACACCAAAATGAAACTAGCCAAGCTATATTCTTCCTACTCTCCAAATAAACATTACCCTTAGGAGCCATCTTTCTATTCATTCAATAAGTACCTCTACTATATTACCAGATAATGATCAAGGCCAGTACTGTTAAGTGGAACTTTATATTCTACTGTATATCCCTTCTGTTCTGTGTATAATCTGTTGTCTGTATACTCACTGGCCACATATGGCTGTTAAACCTTCGAAAGTTGGCTGTTGAGTACTTGAAATGTGAATAGTGCTGAGGAACAGAATTTTTTATTTTGGTTAAATTTTATTAGCCATGTAGCTAGTGGCTACCATATTGGATAGTGCAGATCACAAGAATGGAGCACATGTTATCTGCCCTCATGGAGTTCATGCCCTGGTATGGAGATACAGGCAGTAAATAATTTGTATCGGTGATACCTTATGCAGGAAGATAAAATGAACAGTAGGAGATGTATATGTTGGGAAGGAACAGAAATTATATAAGATAAAACATGTATTGATAAACTGACATTTGAGCAGAGATATGAAAAAAGTGAGAGAAAGTGTAAGCCATGTGGATGGCTGTATTTAGAAGTGTTCCAGAGATAGATAATAGCATGTATAAAGACCCTGAGGAAGAAGTGTGCTTACCTTATTTCTACAAGTAGCAAGGAGACTAGTGTGTCTAAATTAAAGTTACAGGGTAGAGCAGCCAAGGACCAGACCAGAAATGGTTTTATTGGCTATTGGGGTGACTTAAGCTTTTGCATTGTGAGACAAGACACCATTGGAGGGTTTTCAGCAGGGGAATTTCATGACCTTTGTCTTGAAGAGGATCACTCTGGTTATCTTATTGAGAATAGTAGATATATACCTGCATATTTTGTTTCAACAAAACAGATACATATTAAAATTTTTTCTCTTCTTTCAGATCTTAATTCAAAAATCACCTCTTCCACTTGCTTTCACATATAGAGGTGATTATTCTTTTTCACTAGTATTCATAGTCAGTGTGTTACAGTCCTATCTGTTGATTTTTTTCTGTAGACTATAAATTCTCTCCAAAACATTAATTGTATCTAGTATGTACACTAGTGCTCATAGTTATTGGTTGAACGAATAGTTTCTCTAGTTACAACTAAACACTTTCTTAAATTATAACAGGAAATGATATTTTGATGAAAATGTTGCCCCACGCTTGCTTTTATAAGCAAAATACATCTAAATGCAATAATAAAAAAGCATGGTGTTCAAAGCATTTATCCATATTCACTCATTTAATCCTCATACAAACCTATAAGTAGGTATTATTATTAGCACTATCTTCCACATGGGAAACTGAGACAAATAAATGTTAAGTAATTTCTATAAGATAACAGAGCTTGGATTTAGATCCATGCAACCTGGCCTTACTATACACAGTTAATTTTTTTAGTAGGTAATAGACCAGTAGAATTTGAAAAACAATTCTGGAGGCTAACAGAGCATTGCCAGTTAAAAGTAACATTCTAAAAATTCTAACATTCTGACCACTGTTCCATTACTTATGAAACAAAAATATGCAAAATACTGATGTTCTCTAACCTATTTTTAGAATATTTACAATTATGTTAATCCATTTAATTCATTTTTCTCATAAGGAAAGACAGAATAATGGCATATCAATGTAAACCTACTATGGGAACAAACTTTGTTTTTTTCCCTTGTTTAGGGCCTGTATATCTTTGGGATCAAGAACTCGAGCCATTGGAAATGCAGCTAAGAGCCAGGTAAATTGTTAATGTAAATGTTTTGACTTACAGGAAGAATTTAATGGAATCTTGGTAACTAAGCTCCCACTTTACGCAGCTGAGAGTGAGAAAAGAGGAGGGAAATTTGACAGACCTGAATATCTTTGTATTTTAATAGATACGTTTTGCTTTGGGGGTTGTAAAATATTTCTTATATTTTATTTTTTAAAAAGTCTCTTTAGTCGTGAAGGTAGGGTGTTGCTACCATATGACACCACTTTTTCTGCTGTATGGCCACTTTTCTATGAGGTGACCTATCTAGAATATATACTTCAACAAATAAGCAATGTCTTTGTAAAAGAAGGTGGGAAAGACGGAGGGACTAATTTCCAGAGTAACCCAGTGTGGCTACTTTACATGGTATCTGCTTAAGTATTCATATTTCTAAAGCTTCTGGAGTGCTTGTAAGTAGAACATTTACTTTTAGCATTCTTTGTTAGAGGTTCATTTTCCTCAGACTTTATTTCCCTGAACCAAAAGCCCTTAACAATTACTTCTTATATTTTAATGTGTACCTGAGTTTTCTTTCCCTCATTAAATAATTTTAATAAGGCTTTTTTTCCCTCCTGACTTTATGGGAATAATTGACTCATTTATCTAGGAATTTTGCTTAAGACCTTTATCAAGGTTGTCTTCTAATTGGCCTATATATGAAAGTATTTATCTTCTTTTACACTTTAATATTATACATAAACAAATGTTGAGTTTGTGCTAAAATGACTTCTTCACTGAAGTTAACATCTTATATTCTATGTGCTCTTCTAAGCATATCATAACAGTCTCTGAAGAATGCAAACTACAGTTATTCCTCTTAAAGAGACCAATGTGGTAATTGAGCATCCCTGTAGCTTTCTTCTCACAATTGAAGAGCAAGATCTGTTTAGCTTTAACTAAGGGCAGCAACTAGATGTCAGTATTATTCTATAGTTTGAGCTATGTTCTAGTTAAAGAAAAAATTACTTTGCTAAAATACAAGCCATTTGCAAATTAAGACACTTTAACTTTGCGTCATGCTACACGGAAGGAGTTTAAACTTAATAGCCTAGAAGCACTTCTCAACAGTAAGAAATTTTATTCTCCCTATATGGGAAGTTTCACAAAGAACTAGATGTTAAGAGGAAAAGAGAAAGGGGGCAGTATGGAAGAATGTTGCAATAAAAACACAGGAATGTAAGTGGAAGGGAGAGAATGCAAATGTACTAATTCACTTAAAGCAAAAGTTGAGGAAAACCAAAGAGATGAGTTGTAGACAGATTTTCACTGTATTACTTGAAAAGTTTTGCATTTTTGTTCTTTCCTTTTTGAAAACATCAATTTTGAGTGTACATTCCTAGGATAGGAAGGGAATTTGTGGGGCAATATATAAGACACATACATTCTTTCTGTATAATTTTACTGTCAGCTGGAAGCCAGACAAATGATGGTATGTAATTCTAAACCTAAATGTGTAGGATAAAGAGACTCAGTGGTTTTAAATATTAGCATAGTGTTTATTTTGCATTCATTAAATGTCGATAAATAAGTGTTTACTGCCAACAGATAGTCACGAATGTAAGAAATACAATTCATGGCTTCAAAAAACTTCACGGGCGATCATTTGATGATCCCATCGTGCAAACAGAAAGGATCAGGCTTCCTTATGAACTGCAGAAGATGCCTAATGGAAGTGCAGGAGTTAAGGTAAGCTTCTAAGAGTACAAACATATTTAAATTCAAGAAACCAAATATAATATTGCCTGTTTATAATTTAACTTTTTTCCTCTGGATGTAGTACGTATGTACCAAGATTGAGGTTTTGTAGTAAGCTTTAGTGAGTGCAAAAGAATTATAATTAGATATCTCTTTTATTTTTTTTTTCATTTTTTTTCAGATTTCATTTCTCTCTCAAATAATGAGCAGTGGGGAGGGGGAGAGGGGGAGAAAGAGAGAGATTGATTTTGACTCCCTGCTGAGCAGGAAGCCCAATGCGGGACTGGATTCCAGGACCCGGAGACCATGACCTGAGCTGAAGGCAGATAACTCAAGCAGCTGAGCCGTCCAGGTGCCCCTAGACAATAATTTTTAAAATCTAGACAACACTTTTATTGTCAAGGAAAAATTATTTGAAGAACTTTTAGAGGTGAACAGTTTTCAAGCAATAAAGATGGAGTTACAAGTGATTTTAGAAAAAAAAGTATATTGTTATAGTAAAGCAAACTCTACTTCCAAGTAAGAGATGGATTCTTGATTTTTAATTCTACATCCTGAGACAGTAGATTAGTTATAGATTGGTTAACAAAAGCATGGTTGGGCACCTGGGTGGCTCAGAGGGTTAAGCCTCTGCCTTCCGCTCAGGTCATGATTTCAGGGTTCTGAAATCGAGTCCCACGTCAGGCTCTCTGCTCAGTGGGGAGCCTACTTCCCCTCTTTCTCTGCCTGCCTCTCTGCCTATTTGTGATCTCTCTGTCAAATAAATAAACAAATCTTTAAAAAAAAAAAAAAGGTTGTATTTTTTACCTCAAAACAGTTACCACATGACCTAGCAGATTCACTCTTCATTATATAGACCAGAGAATTAAATGATATGTGCACACAAAAACTTGTACCTGATTATTCACAATAGCATTGTTCATAATAGCCAGAAAGTAGGAACAATCCAAGTGTTCATCAGCTGATGAGTGGATAAATGAAATGTGGTACCTATACAATGGAATATTTAACCATAAACTGAAGTGACTTCATACAGATGAACATGGCCACATAAATATACATATATACACTTATGCACACGTATGTTGTGCTGCTTGAGAAAAGCTCATCCAGAGTTTAGTATAATAGAATAAAATTTAGTTCACTGAGGACACAGAAGTAAGACATAACTTTTTCAGTAAATCAAATGTAGTTATGAGTTCCAAGGTAACTTTATATTGCTCATAAATTTATTATAAAAGGGTTTGATTACTTAAAGCACACATCTTCCAGTATTCCTTTGTCAAGAAGCATTGTAAAGTTCCCTTTTGTTTGCTTAAATGCAGCCTACTCTTAAACCTTTGTATAAGATGAAGTGGTTATTTGGTCTAAAAAAACATAATTTTGGAATTTCATGTCTACATCTCTAATATTTAATTTATGATTATTCCCAGAAACCTTAGAATAATACATAAAATACCTCTTTTTTTGTAAGAAACTTTCTTTCCTGATGTTCTCTTTTCCTTTTCCTAAAACTGTATGAGTAAAGCTTTCATTTTAAACCCAAAAGAGTTCTAACTTTCCAAAGAAAGATTATTTGATCTTTTTCTCCCTCAATATGTGCCTGGAAAGTGAATGATAAAAATTGCTTTTGTGAGAGGCACCTGGATGTCGCAGTCAGTTAAGAGTCTGCCTTCAACTCAGGTCGTGTTCACAGAGTCCTGGGATTGAGCCCCGCACTGGGCTTCCTGCTCGTGGGGAGCCTGCTTCTGCCCCCTCCCCCTGCTGGTGTGCACGCAAGCACACACTCTCTCTCTTAAATAAAAATCTTTTTTAAAAAATTGCTTTTTGTGAAAAGGAGAAATCTAATGCAGGAAGACATTTTTGAGAACAATTTGGTTATATTTATGTGTAAGTCACTTGAACTTTAGAAATGAGAGGTTATAATACTAGAATAATCTTTTTCAGAATATAACTTCTTTGAGCAAAGACTGTCTTTTTCACTGTTGTCTATCGTGTATAGAGTAGATCCTCACAAAATAAATATTGGATGAATAAATGACTCTTAATAAATATCTCAACTTTTGGTTTTAGGTGCGGTACCTAGAAGAGGAGAGACCTTTTGCAATTGAGCAAGTCACTGGAATGCTGTTAGCTAAACTTAAAGAGACTTCAGAAAATGCTTTGAAGAAACCAGTGGCCGACTGTGTAATTTCAGTAAGTTTTACTTCAGTACTTTCAAATCACACCTTCCAGTATATTAATATTCTATTGAAATATTTTTCTTCCCTTTACTCTCTCTGAACCTATTTAGTAAATAATCTAAATCCATTTTTATGTTTAAAAAAAAAACCCACCGTATTTGGTAAAGTTTAGGATTGAGTTAGTTGTCCATAAAGTCAGTTATGATAATCTGTGAATTTAAAAAAACATTGTATATGATTAATGACTGCAGTATCTGTCAGTAACCCCTAAGAAGAATCTTTCCTAGTCACCCTTAATTTTACACCTGTAGGGACCTTAACATTTCGTGGCAAAGTTAAAAATTCCCAGTTGGGAATTTGAGATTATATATATTTGAATATTTTGTACCAGAGAGAAAAAAATATTTTTAAATGAAAAATTAGATATATTTAACGTTATAGTTTCAGAAATTTTGACATATGCTTACACAAAACCATCATCAATTATTGTCAGTATTATAAACATATTTATCACCCCCTAGAATCCCATTGTGCCTCCTTTAAAGTAAAAGTTGTTTACATATAAGGTGTGTAGCATGATGCTTTAATATACATAGTGAAATGATAATGATTACTGCAACTGAGCAAATTAATGTACCCATCTCTTCATGTACTTTTTTTTTTGTGGCAAGAGAACCTGAGATCTACTTTCTTAGCAAATTTGTAGTATATAATACAGTATTATTAACTTTAGACACTATATGCTATACATTAGATTTCTAGAATTTATTCATCCTACATAACTGAAACTTTGTAATCTTTGGCCATTATCTCCCCATTTCCCCCACCTCCTTGCCCCTGGTAACCACCACTCTACTCTCTGCTTTTATGAATTTAACTTTTATAGAGTCTTATATGTAGATTCCACATAATAAGAGAGCATGCAGTATTTTTCAGAAAGAAAAGATCTTTAAGGATTCTTAGAACATTTCATCATTTACTCTTTTGAGATCCCATTATATACTGATTACTTTTTAAAGTTGCATGTTGTCACTTAAATGCAAGTATATTTTTCATACTATTAAACTTCCCTACCTAAGTTCAAGAGTCTCATATCCTCAGAAAAAGAGAATCAGATTATGAACTCTAGTGGAATTTAGTAATTAGATTATTATAAATATTTAGAATTTTTTGAATGAGAGAAAAATAATAGAACTTGATATGCTTCTTATTTTGACAGAACTAAGTATATGTAAACCTTAACTCTAAGTTTAAGTCTCAGTTTATCTTTTAATAAAGTCTTTGTTTAGTTAACATTAATTAAACGTTTAGTGGTTTTTGGTGATTGTAAAAGAAGCACATGCTCCTTATAAGTCTCCTGCAATATGGGTTCCCCTCTTTCAGATAATAGGCGCTGCAAACCTTTGGGTCTTATATTTTCCTAGGTAACATATACTTACACAAAAATCATGCTACACATGTCCTTTTTTCTAATTCAGTATAGGTACTGTACCGTAACCATTCAGATCTGCCTGATTCTAACAGCTACATAGGATTCCTTTATACAGATATACCATGATATATTCTCATTTTAACAGTCTTGGGCTTTCAATTTTTCATTATTAAAGATGAACAAACATTTTTTTCCATAGGGCAAACCCAGCGCAAGAAGGATTTAGATGAACATATTTTAGAAATCCTGAAATATTATTCCATCTTATTAATTGCTTTAAACTTGTGTTCATACATAGGTTAACACTTTATGGCATAGAAATTGCCACAAAGAAAAAAACCTGGTATTTCTTGTTTATTTATTTAGAACATCATTCTTTACCTTAAGCCCTACATAAGTTTTAGAGCAGTTATTTTATATTTTTAACTGATGATATGTTTAAAATCTCTTACATCAAACCAATATATTTAATTACTGTTTTAAAATACCAGATTCCTAGCTTTTTCACTGATGCTGAGAGAAGATCTGTGATGGCTGCAGCCCAGGTTGCAGGTTTAAATTGTTTAAGGTTGATGAATGAAACTACTGCAGGTAAGCACTTGGCAGTTTGAAAATTACTGTTAGAAAAATACGGTTCTAGTTTTTGGGTTTTTTTGTTTGTTTTTTTAAAATTAATATAAAGCATTTATCTTTTTTTAAACTTACTGTGTACTGGCTCTTGTAACCTTTAGTTTTGTAGTACAGTATTTTGCTAGAAGTTAAATATGTCTTATATTTGCTGTAAGAATCATTTATGTTATGAGTGTAGAAAAAATTAAAAACAATAACCAAATTATAAAAAGTTAATTTATTTTGAACTTAATATAATTTATATTACTCTCTATTAAAGTGCATATCAAAAGAACTTTTGTTTTTCAGGTGATTGCTATCCTGATACTGATGTAATTTCTTTGTTCTTACACAGTTGCACTAGCATATGGAATTTATAAACAGGATCTTCCCCCATTGGATGAGAAACCAAGAAATGTAATATTTATTGATATGGGACATTCTGCCTACCAGGTCTCCGTTTGTGCTTTTAACAAAGGAAAACTTAAAGTAAGTAAATAAATGATTTGCTAGAGGCACTTGGGTGACTCAGTCAGCTAAGCAGCTGCCTTCGGCTCAAGTCATGATCCCAGGGTGCTGGGATCAAGTCCCGAATTGGGCTCCCTGCTCAGTGGAGAGCCTGCTTCTCACTCTCCCTCTGTCTGCCACTCTGCCTACTGTGCTCTCTCTCTCTGTCAAATAAATAAAATGTTAAAAAAAATGATTTGCTATATGTAAGTTTAATGGTTAAGAACATGTAAGACAATATAGAGGACCTTAGTGCCTGGGTTTAAATCCTGGCCCTGCCACTTAAAAAACTGTGACCTTGAGCAAGTTACATAACCTCCTTAAATCTCAGGTTTGCCACCTGAAGATAGTATCAGTAAATACCTCAGAATTTTTTAGGAAAAATGAGTTTTAATGTATATAAAATGCTTGGAATGCTTTATAATAGACACTGTAATATGTATCAAGGTGTTAAGTCACATATCAGGAAGCATGGGAAATGACTCATAATGAATATAAGGTAGTTTTCTGTAAACTGGTTTAATCTTTGTTGTTTAGTCTTGAATTTTTACTTACGAATATTTTTCTTCCTTCCTTTTTAGTAAATACCTTAGAGTAGCCATATCTGTAGCCCTTCTGTCCAGAAGGATGCATGTTTGCACTAGTCACATACCAACACAATTTTGCAGTTAATTTTGGGTAGTGCTGGTCCTAGCAAGAAGTCGATCCATGAATTCTCCATACTAATCTGTGGGCTGATATTCCAATCACATTATATTTACAACTTTCTATAGAGTTTACTATTGTTCCATCACACATCCTTATGAAAAAAACCTGATGAGCCACACCAACAGTGGGCTTCTGTTTTTTAAGTGACTAGTGTAAGTAATCATTTGTGCCCTCTACCTGGGAGAGAGAGACTAGATATCTTGCTCTTGCATTTTCAAGAGGTATAGGTTAAAGTTCTGTGACTTGTCTACTCCTCTTCTATCCACCCACTAGCTGAGGCTCATTGCTAAACACATTTATTATATTAAATTCTTGTCTCTCCTCTTCACTTTCTTCTGTTTTATTTTTTGGTTTTTCATGTATTCTTTTATATTTTTATAAAAATAGCTTGGCTTTTTTTTTTTTTTTTTTTTAATGGTAGTCAGAAGGCCTAATTCCTGGCCTATAAATTGACCGGTTGTGCTATTTTAGATTTAATCTTTGAATTGGCTTTTCTTGGCTATTTGTTTTGGCTACATGCTTAGGACCATTCCTTTACTCTCTTGAACTTGGTTTTTGGCCTCCCTGTTCAGTGCCTCTGTAGAATCAACGGATATGAGATAGTGAAGTTTTAATTGTTGTAATTATTTCAGGAATAGAATTATAATTATGATAGATGGATCTGCAACCCAAAATAGATAATTCAGAATGGGTAAGTATGTTGGCTAAATATAAGTGATAATCAGTATAAGTGATAGAAAGTTTGACACCCGTTTGATTTTTTACAAGTTCTTTGACTTTGCCTTTATTTTAATTTTAAAAATTGGTTTTTATCTTTTTGAAAGCTTTCATATTTCTGAAAATTCAGTTCTGTTTTTTTGGTTAAACAGGTCTTGGCTACCACCTTTGATCCATATCTGGGTGGCAGGAACTTTGATGAGGCTTTAGTAGACTATTTCTGTGAGGAGTTCAAGACCAAATATAAGATAAATGTGAAAGAAAATTCTCGGGCCTTGTTGCGTTTATATCAGGAATGTGAAAAACTGAAGAAGCTAATGAGTGCAAATGCATCAGATCTTCCACTGAACATAGAGTGTTTCATGAATGACCTTGATGTTTCTAGTAAAATGAACAGGTACTGTGTATGTTTTCAATTTAAGAAGTTTTGCATTATCTTATGTTTAGATCATGTCTGATTTTTTCATTTTGTTTAGAAGTTCTGCTTGAATTTTGTATCCCAAAATGATGAATTTTATTTAATTTTCCCACAGAGCTCAGTTTGAACAATTATGTGCTTCCCTCTTCACCAGGGTTGAGCCACCATTAAAAGCAGTAATGGAACAAGCTAGTAAGTGTAAACTACTAGACTAACCATCAGAATTGTATCATGGCGTTAATTCACTTGAATGGGATAGGAAGTGGTAAAAGCAATAAAATCTTTCATTTGTTTTTTGAAGATTTGTATCTCTCATTTTAGAGAGGGAGATTATAACTTCATAAGAGTGAATAATGAATAATGAATCTTGGTTTATGAGAACAACTCCTGGCTCATGTTATTTACATCATAAAACTAACACTAGTTATATTTGGAGATGTTTACATGTAAGTATTCTGTAAAGTCTAAGATGAAAATAAAGTAGCAATGGGACATGGTTGCTTTTTGTTAAGGTTTTTGGTAATCAGTACTTTCTATGGCTATTGTGAGGTGGAAGCTAGGAAATTGAAGGACTCTGAAGAGCCCATGAGGTACTTGTCTATTCTTATTGTCACTCTGTCATCTGGACCAAGTGCAGTGCCTCACACATAGATAGTTAATACTAAGTTTTGTCTTTTTCCAAAATTTGTTTTTATCTTCTTTCTATTTAGTCTTGTTTTGAGCAAAAACAAAATCCATTTTTTTAAAAAAGTACTTTCCAAGGGTCTTTAGTTCACATTTTTATAAAGACCGTCTTATTTTTCTCAATTAAAAACGTTTTGTTTTCCAGACTTGCAACGTGAAGACATAAGTAGTATAGAAATTGTAGGGGGAGCAACTCGAATTCCTGCAGTGAAAGAACAAATAACTAAATTCTTTCTTAAAGACATAAGTACCACATTAAATGCTGATGAAGCTGTTGCAAGAGGATGTGCATTACAGGTATGATTATTCCTCCTTTTTTTTTTTACAGTATATATATTGCCAGAAATATGGTGATAGGCCTAAAGGGACCTTTTAATATTATGTTTGAACCAGTTATCAATAGGCTAAAAATAAATTGAGATTATTCCTGATAAATAAGTCTTGCATCTTTCCAATTTGTTTTTAAATTGTCATAGGACAATATGTCTATACTGTAATGAAAGAACATTTACTTTATGAATTCTTGTAATTCCCATTTAAAATTCTTTTTTTCCAATTTAAAAATATTTTATATTTTTGTAAGGTCACAGACAATCCTCTTGACACTTTAAACTAGCTCTTACCAAAAGATAGTAATTTTTAGGATGTAATGATTTTATTACAAGGACTTTATCAAGCAGTGTTCAATCAGGGTAACCTATGGTGTGTTTTGTGTTTGTTGATTTAAATATGGTATACATCTTCTTTTCAGTGTGCGATTCTCTCACCAGCATTTAAAGTGCGTGAATTTTCGATAACAGACCTTGTTCCCTATTCAATCACATTAAGATGGAAGACCTCTTTTGAAGATGGAACTGGGTAAGTTACTTTTAAAGCCTTGGCTAGAGCTTGTTGTAAATAATTGAACCTACTTTCTGAACTAGAGGAATTTATGTTTCTAAAACTCTCAAATACTTTTAAGTAAAATGTTAGATAAAAGAAACTGTAAAATATTATATAATCTGTAAATCATGATGGCATATTATTAATTAGTATTTTACTAGTAAATCGTTCTTCTTTTCAAATAAAATCACAGTATGGAAATATAAAGGTTAAAGGTTAAAAAGCCTTCATCTCCCATATCCCAACTCCTACGTAGCCCATTTTACAGCTGTGCTTATAGCTATCTATTTTCTTGAATATCCAAAAATAAAAGCTGCACTTTTTAAATACATACATCATTATCTGAGTGTCTCCAGTGCAACTTGCTTTTATATATTACCTTTCCATGTCAATAGACAGTGACTGTTTTCTTAGCAATTGTGTGTGCCATGATTAATTTAGCCAATACACCCTAAAGTCTTATTTTTTCTGATTCAGTCAATGCTGTGAGGAACATCCTTGTACACATCTTGTTTAGTTGTACAGTATAACTATATTGGACTGAAATTGACCCAAAAGATATGAGCATTATTATAACCAATATTGCCACATTATTCACCAAAAATATTTTACTAATTTATATTCCTTTTAACATTGCTGAATTGTCTCTTGTAGCTCGTGTTCTGCTGTGCTTTTAAAGATAATATTTTGAAAGTGAAAATAAGTACTTTTTAAATAGATTTACATTACTTTCATGAGCCACAGTCTTTTCATGCTTTTATTGACATTTACATTTTCTTTTCCATGAACTGCTTAAGAT
The DNA here is from genome assembly GCA_004023965.1 of Spilogale gracilis. Taxonomy (NCBI): domain Eukaryota; kingdom Metazoa; phylum Chordata; class Mammalia; order Carnivora; family Mephitidae; genus Spilogale; species Spilogale gracilis. Next base: position 6,834 of record PITA01004878.1, on the reverse strand, counting down.
TTAAATAGCTTGCCTCCCTACCAAAATAAAAGTTTGTGTTTCAAATAATATATTTGACTACTTTTCAGAGTTACAATTTGTACAAAAAGGTAAACCCGTATTTAGGCTTTAAAGTTACTTTTAAAATTTTGTTCTATGCTCTAGATCCACACCCCCCAAGAAACTAAAATTTTTACACAAATTCTGAAAATATGGATTATGAATTTGATCTGAATGTTTTGCAGAGCATTTAAATGGCATATCCTAATGCCAATTTTGAGGCAAGAAATGCTGTTCTTTAAAGTTAACTTCGGGGGCGCCTGGCTGGCTCAGTTGGTAGAGCATGCGACTCTTGATACTGGTGTTGTGAATTTGAACTCCATGTTGGGTGTAGAGATTAACTTAAACTTTATTTATTTTTTTTTTTTAAAGATTTTATTTATTTGACAGCGAGAAACACAGCCAGAGAGGGAACACAAGCAGGGGGAGTGAGAGGGAGAAGCAGGCTTGCCCCCAAGCAGGGAGCCCTATGTGGGACTCGATCCCGGGTCTCCAGGATCATGACCTGAGCCGAAGGCAGTCGCCCAACCAACTGAGCCACCCAGGCGCCCGTTAAACTTTATTTTTTTAAAGAGAGAGAGAGTGAGATATAGAGAGGGCATGACAGGTGAGGGGCAGAGGAAGAAGCAGACTCCCCTGCTAAGCAAGGAGCCCAATGTAGGACTCCATCCTAGGACCCTGGGATCATGACCTGAGCTGAAGGCAGATGCTTAACCCAGTGAGCCACCTGGGAGCCCCTAAATAAACTTTTTTTTTTTAAAGATTTTATTTATTTATTTGACAGAGAGAAACACAGCAAGAGAGGGAATACAAGCAGAGGGAGTAAGAGAGGGAGAAGCAGGCTTCCCGCCGAGCAAGGAGTCCCATTTGAGGCTCAATCCTGGGTCTCCAGGATCATGACCTGAGCCAAAGGCAGTCACTTAACTAACTGAGCCACCCAGGCGCCCCCCCAAATAAACTTTTAAAAAGATAATTAAAGTTAATTTCAGTTAAAGATACAGTGATCCAGAAAAAAATTATAAGAAACAAACATATGGGGAGTTAAATTTAAAAGTAAACCTATCCTACTGATTACAATAAGAAAGTAAAAGATAATGTAGGTTCTTGAAAACTAGGAGAGAAGGAAAGAAAAGTCCATGAATATGAGATTTGCAAAACTTGCGTAATGAATAGGGGAATAGTATAGTATTTTAGAATACGTTTCTGGGCCACTGTAAACAATAGTTATAAGCCTTTTCTGTTAAACTGTTTAAGAGTGGGAATTGTTAATGTAGATTTTAAAACTTCCTGTACTGGAGAGGAGGAAATACTAGACGATTATTACATTAGTTGAAAAAATTGGAATATGGATTATAGTTAAAGTATAAGTGTAAATTTATAAAGTTGACAGCTGTACGGTGGTTATAGTAGAGAATATTCCTGTTAGGAAACACACATTGAAGTACTTAGATTAAAGGACCATAATGTATGTAATACTCTCCACTGGTTCTGAAAAAAATATACATGTACATGGAGTGTGCACTTAAGTGATGAAACAAGTAGAATAAAATGCTGACCGTAGTAAATCTAGGTAAAAGCTATATAGGTGTTTTGTGCTGTTTTTATTTTTGTTCCTTTCTGTAAGTTTGAAATTGGTTTCAAATAAAAAGTTTTTTAAAAGCTAGAAAAAAAAGGGTTACATATGACACACATTTTGGAAACTGGTAGGATTTGGTCCACATATGTGAGCAAAAAACTAGTTCCTGTATTTTGGCCTCAAAATATACCTAATCTCAGTTTTTCTTTTTCTTTAGTAGGATAAAATTGTCTCTTACTATAACATTCCAAAAACTTTGAGCCATAAACCTAGCAAATTGTATGTTCACAGCAAAACCAGTATCCTTTTTCTTTACATTTGTGGATAGAGGTCTTTACAGTTGCTGCTTTTGAATTAGGGATGACATGGATTCTGTAATTAGATTCATAGACAACTTTCTGTTTATTTTGAACTATTTTCCCCTCCGTTTTAGGGAATGTGAAGTATTCTGTAAGAACCATCCTGCCCCATTTTCGAAAGTCATTACTTTCCATAAGAAGGAACCATTTGAACTAGAAGCATTTTATACTAATTTACATGAAGTGCCTTACCCTGATCCAAGAATTGGTAAGAGAACTCAAGAAAAAAATTTCACAAACTTCTGCCTTAAAAATATATTAATATTTGAATCAAGGAGTAAATAGATGTTTGAGCTAAGTTAGCATTGAAAGCTATTCATACTTTTTTCTAAATATGCACTTTTAGTGCTCAGTTTATCCTGGAATAACAGCAGGTTTGGGTATTTTTAATTCATTTTGACTTCTCTATTTAAAATGCTCTGTAATTTTCCTGAAAGGTTTGGGTAAGGGTCATTTTTTATGGAAAAACTCCTTAAGCAGTAAGTTGAAATTGTGCTGCCAGACTGACTGTATATTTTGACTTTCAATTTAGGTTCACTGGCAAGAACTAGAATGCATATCATTGGATTAATAAAAAAGTGAAAATAAAATTGGGGACTGTAATAACTGTTTTAGCTGAGTAATCTTTTTTAGAGATACAAAACAAAGTATGATTTTTACAATATTTAAAAAAAGAAGGAATAATTTATAATTTTAAATTTTCTATTTGTATTGCTTTTGTTGATAGACTAGAAAGGGAATGGTATAAATATCTCAAGTATGTTGTTTAAAGCAGTAGAAATAAATTATGGAATGCAGAATTTGTTTGCCAGGGCTTTAAAGTACCAACAAAGTACCACAAACTGAGTGGCTTAAACAAACTTGTTATCTCCAGTTCTAGAAACTAGAAGTATGAAATCAAAATGTTGACAAGATTCCTTCTGAGGGCTTTGAGGAAAGGATCTGTTCAAGGCTTCTGTCCCTTGGTTGGTAGATGGCCATCTTCATGTTCACATGACATTCACCTTGTATGTCTATCTGTCTCCAAATAAGGACACTTATTTGTAAGTGTCAAATAAGGACCTCCAAATAAGGTCACTGGATTAAGGCCTACCCTGATAACCTTATTTTAACCTGATTACCTCTGCTAAGACCCCTGTCTTCCAAATAAGGTCATCTTCTGAGGTACATGAGAGTAGAACTTCATATTAATTTGAGGGTGAAGGTCTCAATTTAGCCTATAACAAAGGTCAGCCAAATTTTTTTACTTCTCAGTTGTTCTGCCTAACAGCCTGTCTCTACTATGGATATCATTATATATTTATGGATTTTTTAAAATAAAGCAGCATAGGGGCATCTGGCTGGCTCAGTCAGAAGAGTTGTGCGAATCTTAATCTTGGGGTTGTGAATTCAAACCCCGTGCTGGGTGTAGATATTACCTAACAAAAGAGCTTTAAAAATAATAATAAAATAGTTTCTTAAAGTGAGAAGTTAATATCTCTGTAGGTATTAGTGACTGAATAGCTTAGCAATTTTGCTATTGGTGAACTTTTTTAAAATTGCTTTATTTGTGAATTACCAAGATGATTTTAACAGTTTGCAAAACTTAGAGCAAAGGATAATGTCAGTTTTGTTATCAAGCTCAGAAATTAAATTTTGTGATTTTAGTTTTATAATAGCAATATTATAAAATACTTAAGAGCTTTATTGCCTTGGGTCAGATTGTCCTTTGTTGAAATTCCAACTGACTTTGTCCTAGCATTGATGATTTTAGGCAGGCTACTTAACCCTTCTAAATCTTAATATTAGGTTTATTAAGATATAAAAAAGGTGAGTTAGGGTCAGTGCATTTTCCACAGTAATTATTCTGGATATAATCATTCTGGATATAATTTATGATTATTTGCCATCATCTAAAAGTCAAAATTTCTGAACTAATGAATAAGGTAATTGGAGGCCCATGTTCTGATGGAAGCTCTTTTTTCTTTAAGGGAGCTTCACTATTCAGAATGTTTTTCCTCAGTCTGATGGTGATAGTTCCAAAGTGAAGGTTAAAGTTCGTGTTAATATCCACGGAATCTTCAGTGTGGCCAGTGCATCAGTTATTGAGAAGCAAAATGTGGAAGGGGATCACAGTGATGCTCCTATGGAGACAGAAACTTCATTTAAGAATGAAAGCAAAGATGATGTGGTATGTAGAAAACCTATTGAAAGTTTCCTCTAATAAAGAGTTTCTTAATCATAACTGATAGCTTAATAGTTAAAAATATTAATCTCTGAGGCTTTATTGGAAGAATTGATAATAAAAAATTTTTTTATTAAAGCATCAAAGAATGATTTTTTAAGTATAATCATAAATGCTGTACATCTTTCGCATTTTATTTTATTATTTATTTTTATCTTTCGCATTTTAAACTCTTCATAGGTTTTGCATCTTTAATAGCCTTATATGAAACACGTGTGTGTTTGGAGTCATCTTTCCTAAATTCTTCTTTATTTCCATTAAAAACATGCAGGGCACCTGGGTGGCTCAGTCGTTAAACATCTGCCTTCCACTCAGGTCATGATCCTGGAGTTTCGGGATCGAGTCCCGCCTCAGGCTTCCTGTTCTGCCGGAAGCGTGCTTCTCCAACTCTCACTTCTCCTGCTTGTGTTCCCTCTCTAGCTGTGTTTCTCTCTGTCAAATAAATAAAATCTTTAAAAAAAAAAAAGTATTATGGTCAGCTTTTTAGCTTACAGATAAAACCATTCAGATTGAGGGGCACCTGGGTGGCTCAGTCATTGGGCGTCTGCCTTCGGCTCAGGTTGTGGTCCTGGGGCCTGGGACCAAGCCCCATGTCGGGCTCCCTGCTCCACAGGAGGCCTGCTTCTCCATCCCACTTCCCTTGTTTGTGTTCCCTCTCTCACTGTTTCTCTCTGTCAATTAAAAAAACAAAAAACTACATTTAGATTTATATGTTTTAAACTATACATGTACCTTTTTTTAAGATAAATTACATGCTTAATAAAGAATTTTTCTGGGCTTGGGAGATATCTGTGGCATTTGAACATAAGAGTGTGCTGTACATTCAGTAATGTTAATACAGATTTTAGACAGTTTATTTTCTTAGGAAAGAGTTAAGTGACCCTAACTTAACTATGTTTACTCTTGGTATACTATAGATGCAGGAATCGTAGAACGTGATACATTCGATTACACAAAGATTTCATCTTTTTATATATATACCATTTATAAGTTATTTTTAATGGCATATTAGATTTTTTTTGTTTCAGTCATAAGTGGAGATCTGCCCTAGATTTTTGTGTTTTGCGTATATTAAGAATGGATTTTGAGGGTGCCTGAGTGATACAGTCCGTTGGGCAGCCAACTCTTGATTTCAGCTCAGGTTGTAAGATCAAGCCCAGTGTCAGGGAGTCTGCTTGAGATTCTCTCTCCCTCTGCCCTTCCTGCTCATGTGCCCTTTCTCTCTCAAATAGAAGAATGAATCTCTTTAAAAAAAAAAAAAATTTTTTTTGTTTTGTTAAATTTGAAGACTGTTTCTCTGTTTTGTGAAGTTTATTTCTTTGTTTTTATTAATACTTATTCTAAAATCTTCTACATTGATCAGTGATCAGAATTCTACTCTTTAGAGTACCCATTTAAGAAGGATAATGGCGGGGACCCTGAGTGTCTCCATGGGTTAAAACCTCTGCCTTCGGCACACGTCATAATCTCAGGGTCCTGGGATTGAGCCCCACATCTGGTTCTCTGCTCATCAAGGAGCCTGCTTCCCCTTCTCTCTCTGCCAGTCTCTCTGCCTACCTGTGATCGATCTCTCTGTCAAATAAATAAGTAAAATCTTAAAAAAAAAAAAAAAAGGAGAATGGCATTTTCTTTCATTCTTCTTCCCATGTATTATTTTGCTATTACATCCTTCCTTGAATTGAGGAGAAAAGAAATGTCTTAATCTGTTAGAAAAGAGTATCAATTTTTTATAATTAATGTAAGAATAAAAGGTGAAAAGTTTTTTTTAATTAGTTTTCTTAGCTTTAGTTCACAGTAATTTGTCAGACATTTAAATTTAATCCATTAAGATTTATTTTTACTAATATTGACAGTACTCTTTATGCCTTTAGGATGAATTTTTCGTAACCATTTCAGTTTTGTTCACCTCTTTTTCTTAAAAGTCTCTGCTGAGACCTTTATTTAGTTTTCTCTACATAGCAAATCCTAGGCGCTAGAAACAATATCACACCCATTTTTCTGCCACCTCTAGCATTTCTTATTTGCTGCTTTTATTTTGTCTGTTGGCTTGTAAGAATGATCTGGATGTGGGCTTCAGAGATTTCACCTGTAAGTAAAGTGTATGAAGTTAGGACATCTGCTTTGGCCATTCAGGAGACTTACTTGCCTACCAAGAGTGTTTTGGCATATAGCAACATTTCCAGGTAGCTCCCATATAAGGGACTTCTTCTAGATAAGTAAGATGTTCCCATAATCTTTTACAATATACATAATCAAGAGAAAAAGAAAGGTTAACATTATGGATCGTATCTGTAGCATTTTTATCAGGCACATACCACATATATTACCTTCTTTTAAGTCCGTACCATAGCTGGGTATAAAAGTGTTGAATAACTTGTAGTTTATTTCTAAATCATTGCTAACGGGGTAATAATTGAGTATCCTGTGTAGAAAACATCCTGTATGCTGTATTTCTTAATGGTTTTCTCTAGGATTTTTAAAAATTCTGTATCCAGAAGTTTAAAAACTAAGGCTTACATAATATTATAAAGTCACTTTTCCCTTCCTCCCAAAAAATGTGAGCCAAATCAGAATAGACTTTTTAATTGAATTGTTTGAGTTTTAGAGGAGCATATAAGAGGGTAATAAATTATTTT